>PVJS01011721.1:0-45154 GCA_004027185.1 Glis glis
TAAGGCTGGTCTCAAACCTACGATTGTCCTGTCTCAGCCTCCCAAGTACTGGGATTACAGTTGGATGCCACTGCGCCCAGCCCAAAATGATTTTTTAAAAAAAACATTCAACAAGGCCTGGTGTGGTGGCAAACGCTTGTAATCCCAGTACTTGGGAGGCAGAGACCAGAGGATCCAGGTTCGCGGCCAGCCTCAGCTACTTAATAAGGCCCTCCACAACTTAGTGAGACCCTGTTTCAAAATAAAGGATAAAAAATAGGGCCGGGGGTGTAGCTCGGAGGTAAAACGCCCCTAGGTTCAATCCCTGGTACCGCAAAAAAAAAAAAGAAAAAAAAAACAGTCAACAAACAAGTTCTTCACCTTTACCTAAGCTGGCCTAACAGGGAACTGCTAGTTCACCTTCTGAATCGAAACTGATGATTAGTTAATGACAATCACCATTTAGCCCAAAACCAATACAGGATATATAATTAGAGGAGAAATAACTAATAATCCCAGCAGGATTGAACAATTAACAAATTAGTGTGTGTGTGTGTGTGTGTGTGTGTGTGTGTGCGCGCGCGTGTGTGTGTGGTATTGGGGGTTGAACCCAGGGGCATTCTATCTCCAAGCTATACCCCCAGCCCTTTTTAAAATTTTTTTGTTTTGAAACAGGGTGTTGCTAGGTTGCTAAGAGGCTCGCTACATTGCTGAGGCTGGCCTTGAACCTGCAATCCTCCTGTCTCAGCCTCCCAAGTACTGGGATTACAGGTATGCACCACCACGCCTGGCTAAATTATTCATTTTTGCTTGTTTATATTGACAAAATAAATTGTTCAAAAAGTAATTTGTCTTAGTTAAAGATCTTTCATGCCAAACTAGTTTTTAATTTTCACAAATATATTTTTATTTCATAAAGTTCTAATTTCATTAAAGAGCTAAAGTTAACTGATACTGGATTATGTGGGCTAGCCAGGATCTAAGATTTAATTTTTTTAACTGAGAAAATTTAAACACACTTTACAAATTTGCTAATTATTCTTCCCCTTATAATCCTTTGATGTGGTTGTATATACTTTTTTTAGTACTGGAGATTGAACCCAGGGGTACACCACACCTCAGCCCTTTTTATTTTGTTTTATTATTTTTTTTATCTTTTTTGCGGTGCTGGGGGTTGAATCGAGGGGCATTCTACCTCTGACCTCCACTCCTAGTCCTATTTTTTTATTCTTTATTTTGAAACAGGGTCTCACTAAGTTACAGAGGACCTCACTAAGTAGCTGAGGCTGGCCGCGAACCTGGATCCTCTGGTCTCAGCCTCCCAAGTACTGGGATTACAAGCATGAGCTACCGCGCCCGGCTTTTATTTTGTTTTGAGATAGGGTTTTGTTAAGTTTCCCATGCTGGCCCCCAACTTGCCATCTTCCTGCCTCAGCAGAATCACTGGGATTACAGGAGTGCGCTACATGTAGCATCAGCTGAACCCAGGCAGAATCTCTTACTCCCAAGTACATTTTACAGCTGTTGTCTCCTATCAAGTAACAGTATGAAGAAAAAGTGATTTCTTCTCTGAGCAACTCACAGAGAAGGTTCTAGACAAAGATACATGACTCTGGTAGCATTGTCTTGTTTATTAACATAATTGAAACATTTTGCTGATAAAACTCTTGTTCCATGACTATTCTAGCAACAAAATTTTTTACTCAAAATATTTCACTGTGAAATGGTATTGCAACTTGAATGAAATTTTTTATTAATGAATCGATTTCCATAACGCATATCTTACTCTTAAAATGGCAGATTATATGACCAAAAAGTGATTCAAGAAAGTTTCCTTCTCCCCCTCCCCATGCCAACCCTCCAGACCACAAGGATCAAGCTGAAACCCTGGGCCCTGAAACCAGACTGAAGGTGGAGGGAGAGAGCTGTAACTCATTCCTTACTAAGTGGAACAGACGAATAAGACACTCCAAACTCACACTACAAAGAAGCCACAGGAAGAGTTGACTGGGCAGCTACAGGAAGGTGCAGGCTGGGTGAATTTGGCAGGGCAGATTCTCCTTACCACAACACGCTAGTTCTAAGGTATCCTAATTACATGGGCTACAAAATCAGTCCCTGTTTCCATCCTTCCCATCTCACCTGTGGGCTCTCCTGCTCTAACCTCGGGAGATATCCTGTGCTTTTCACATGCTACTGTGTTCTTGTTGCATGACTGTCGATGGATAAAATAGACACATGAGCATACTTCTCTCTCTCTTAGTCCCCTAACGTGTGTGTGTGTGGATCAGTGTGGGGAGAAAAGATTGGGGCTGTAGTACAAGTTTCTCCCTGTAATTCTCTGCCTTTTGCTGTAGTTTGATTATTGAGTCTTACTTTCTACTTAATTTGAGTGATGAGTTCTTAAGTTCTTTCTGAGATGCTGGAGCTTGAGACTAGAGCATGTTGGAGGCAGACTGGCCACCCTGAGACGGGAAGACTGGTGTCTCTAGAAGCTTTAGCTCTGGTTTCAGGCACTTCAGTAAGAGACTCTCCTCCCTGGTCCCATGTACATTCAAGGAAAATGAAAGCCAGAGGGCCCAGGGGATACCTGGGGTTTGGGGTGTGTGAGACTGAGGTACCATCTAGCAGCATGGAGCCCCCAGAGAGAGCCATTGACGCAAAGGGTCTCCTTTCCGCCTGTTGTTACATCAGCCACTTTCAGAAAAACAGGAGGGACACTTTTTATGGGTAGCAGGAAATGAGGCTCCAGACCCTTCTTGACATGGCCAACCCAGTCCGTGCCTTTCTCATTATCTCTGAGCCATGCCAATCTTGGGTTGCCCGTAAAGGAAGGAGCAAGATCCTAGAAGGGAAGTCGGGGCCTAGAGGTTATCCTGTTGATGCCTGGGGTACCACTTAAAACTCAAAACCATCTTTCTGGTGTGGGCTGTGGCTGGGTGGCCATCACAATGTCCTGCTCTGGACTCAGAGATATGTTCTGACCTTCCTCCAGGAAGGAAGAACAGGCCGGTGAGAAATGGACAATTCCACCCGAAAGGGGATTCCTTTAGCTTTTATTCAAGGAAATCTATTTTGGGGGTGGGGTGAGGACTGGGGATTGGACGAACCCAGGGGCATTTTACCTCTGAGCTACACTTCTCACCCGTTCTGTTTTTTTAGATCAGAATCTCACTGGGTTGCTGAGAGTCTTGCCAAGTTGCTGAGATTGTCCTTGGACCTGTGATCCTCCCGTCTCAGTCTCCCAAGTATTGGGATGATAGGCGTACGCCAGCATGCCCGGCTGGAAAGCTATTTTTAACGCACCCCTGTGATATACCAAGATACAATCTGGCCTGTCTCATTCCTAGGAACCTACCTCGATTGCACCTGTTCTTGCCCTCAGCTCATCTACTGTCCCTCCTCCCTCTCACATGCCTTCCTGCCCCACCCGAGGGTGCAGAGCCGGCCATTTCCTTCTTGTGGGTTATGAACTCCGGGGGCTTGACCAGAGTTCAACAGACTGACAGAGTAGAACAAAGGAACAAAAGAAATCTGGTCTTTCTCAGATCTGTGCATATGCGTCCTCATAAATGCTGTCCATAAACTTCAGGTCCTTGAGAATGCCATGTTTCCCCAGGAAATTCAGCTCCCTGTTTTCTTCAGTTTCAGGAAAACAACATCTCAGCAGGCTCTGCACTTGCTGGGTGACGTTGGAGCAGCCGTTTAACCCACCGTCTCTGCGTCCTCCCCTTCGAAAGAAAAGTGCGGGAGCAAATGGGCTCTAAAGTTTTTCTCAATTTTTTTTTTATCCTGTGATTCTTAGCCAGACGCTGAGACCCAAGGATAGGACTTTCCTTTCTTCCTCTGAAGATTATTTCCATAATCCAAGGGAACTAACACCCCCTGTGGGTGCCTCTCTACCATGCTCTCCTTGAATCCACTTCCTCTTCCCAGAGGCAACTGAAGGATGTGGCAGATGTCAACCATCGTCCCTAGGTTCAGGTCCCACCTGGGCCATAGCTTGGACTAGATTGGATAAAAATACCCTAATACTTGGGGATTGTTCCTCAAAGACAACCAGAAACCCAACAGCCAGAGTCTGGGTGACACACAAAAGCCCCAGAGAGTAACTTTTAGCTCTCCAAGCAGGACAGGCGTGAGGACGTCACAGCCAGAACGGAATCTGTCAAAACTGTCTCCAGGGGCAGAAAGGAAGGTAGGAAATTAGAGCAAACAGGGCTGAAACAGCTGAGTGGCTCCTGACCCCTTGGCGAGCTCTTTTGTGGCCCACTCCCATGCCTGACAGGTCGGCAATTCCTGCGGCTGCGGGGCTCCGCAGCAGAGGCCCAGACACGAGACCGAGGCATCTGTGCATCTGTGTGTCAGTGTGATGTATATCAGCTGCTTCTCTGGGGGGAAGGGACCTGGGGCACACCCAGTCACCTCTGCTGGAGTGGGTGAGAACGTCAGTCCCCATCACGGTAACAAACTGCTTTCTCCTGGGTCACCCTGGATTTACGTTACAACAGAGCCTTCCCAGCCAAAGGGGCACTAAATAATTCTAGTTAGCAAAGATCTCCAGGGTTGAGGGATTCCTAGCACTTTTTAAAAAGAAACAACTGGATTGTCAGGATTTGGCCTTGCCTGTGTGATTCTTCTCAGATGCAGGGACACGTCTAACAGACATGGCTTCCAGGGGCTGAGGTGGCGATCCAAAGGTATCGAACCCACATGGTACCATCAGCCACAGCCCGCATAAGTCAACGTCCAGAGGCCACCAGGAAATGCGGACAGACACTGGGTGGCTCATAGGTCCAGAGCATCAGGAAATGTCCTCCCAAATAAGGAAGTGGACTCAGGCTCTGAGAAGCCCACCTCTCCCCAGGCTGGTCCCCCGGCTTCAGGACCGGAAAGGCTCCCTCCTGACCAAGGCTGCTGCTGCTGTGTGTGTCAGTGTGTGCGTGTCAGTGAGTGTGTGTGTGTATCAGTGTGTGTATGTGTGTCTGTGTATGTGTATCAGTATGTGTATGTGTATCAGTGTGTGAGTCTGTCAGTGTGTGTATGTGTGTCAGTGTGTGCAGTGTGTGTATGTGTGTCTGTGTATGTGTCAGTGTGTGTATGTGTATCAGTGTGTGTCAGTGTGTGCATGTATATGTATCAATGTGTGTATGTGTATCAGTGTGCATGTGAGTGTGTCAGTGTGTATATGTGTATTGGTATGTGTGTCAGTGTGTATATGTGTGTCCGTGTATGTGTGTGAGCATGTGTGCAAGTGGATGAGTGTGTCAGTGTGTGTGTGAGTGTGCATGTGGTTGGGGAAGTGGAGGCAGCTCGGCCTTCTCTACTGGGTGGGCCCCCACTGAGCGCTAAGGCTGGCTATAGGGTCCTTCAAAAGGGAAGAAATACCACAGGAGTGCATCGAGACTACAAAGGACCAGAGACACTGATTTCATCCAAGTTCTACGAGAAGTGAACAGTAAATAAATAAAAGGAAAGAAAGAATGAAAAATAGCCCTTTATGGTAAAGGGCATGCTGGGAAGGCGAGAGCCAGAGCCTCCTCCCCAGAGCATGCTGGGAGGGTGGGCACCAGGGCCGCCTCCCCAGAGCATGCTGGGAGCCAGACCCCAGTACACCTCCAAGGACTGCGCTTCCCCCAACTCCCACCCGCTTCCCTCACCCACCCCCAACCCGGAGACCAGAGGAAAGTTGGTCCAAAGATGACTGTGGAACAGGGAACACCATGGTTCTTTGCGGGTCCCCCACACTGTGGGGGTTCAGTCAGCGAGTGAAGACAACAGTCAAAATGAGAAGATGGAGAAACAGAGAGGCAGGAGAGAAACCAGGGCCCTGACAGAGCCTGGGGGCCGGTGTGTCTGCGGAGGACGAGGGGAGCGTGGAGCGGCCGGCGCCGCTAGCCGGAGGCGTTGATGTACAGCTGGCTCTTGAGGATGTAGTCGATGACCGGCTGGGACAGGTAATCCACGACGTGGCCGTCCCCATGCTGCAGGGCCAGCCTGCAGGAGAAGAGACGCAGTCAGAGGGATCCATGCCTGACGTGAGCCAGGGGCCTCTGCCTTTCAGGCAGAAGGTTTACAGGCATCTCCCAGCACCCCATTACCAGCCTGTGCTCCGGTTGGGTAAATGGTGTGGACACGAGGAAAGGCCTCTCCCTTTGCAAGTCCCTCCCCTCCTGGGGACACCATCCTGACTGCCACTTCTTTTTTTGTGTGTGTGTGATACTGGGGATTGAACCTAGAGGCATTCTACCTCCAAGCTACATCCCCAGCCCTATTTTATTCTTTATTTTGAAACAGGGTTTCACTAAGTTGTGGAGGGCCTCACAAGTTGCTGAGGCTGGCCGCGAACCTGCGATCCTCCTGTCTCAGCCTCCCAAGTACTGGGATTACAAGCGTGCGCCACCACGCCTGGCCCCAACTGCCACTTCTTAGCTGAGAGACCTTGGGCGAGTTATTTAAGCCTCTCTTTCTTCAGTTTTCTCCTCTGTGCAGTGAAGGTAATATTTAAGCCAATCACATTCAGTTATTAAGAGGATTAAATGAGTCATTATGCAAAGTATTTAGAACAGTGCCCAGCTCACGGCATTTTAATGTTAACAATTCTTTTTTTTTTGTATTAAGGTGTACTTTTTTCATTATTTTTGTTTTATTTACATGCTGCTTCACGTAAAACCAATCTCCTGGGGGATTCTTATGATTGGCCATGTCTTTCCCTTCATACAGGAGCCCTTGGCTGTGAGCCCTTGGAGAGAAGGACTCCAGTGATAAACTTGGGTTTCTCTGAAATTTTTCTCCAGCCTCTGGCTGCCTGCTTCCTGTGCTCTCCTCATCTGAAAGTCTTGGGAATGTTAGGCTCCAAGGAGCGACTTGGAAAATTCATATCCAAATATCCAGATTCTAGAAGGCTCTGAATCTTGCCCTGTGAGATCTCTCTGGAGACTGGTTCATGGACTTTCCCTCCCTCCCTCCATCCTTCCTTCCCTTCCTCCCTTCCTTCCTTCCTTCCTTCCTTCCTTCCTTCCTTCCTTCCTTTTCTCCTTTTTGGTATTGGATTGAACTCAGAGGCATTCTACCTCTGAGCTACACCCCAGCCCTTTTTTATTTTGTTTGGAAACAGGGTCTCACTAAGCTGCTGAGACTGGCCTCGCGAACCTGTGATCCTCCTGTCTCAGCCTCCCAGGTACTGGGATTACTGCCAGGCGCCACCAGGCCTGGCTGGCTCACAGTCTTTCAAGACATACGCTGTCCTTACCTTACAAGGTAAGTGTTTCCCTGCACAGTAAAGCTTTTTGGAAACATGTCTACACCTGTGGTTTCCAAATGCCAATCCCAATGTCATCAGACTCATCGGGGAAGCGGTTTCTAAGTCCAACCCCAACAGATTCTGATTGAGTGAAACTGAATGGGACCAGCATCTCGTGCCGCTGTGTAACTTTTCACAGGACTTTAACGTGCAGCTGCATTGGGACCACAGCTTTCCTCTCTCCTCCCGTTTCCCATTGTCCTTGGGTTTCTGCCCTCCCCTCCCAGTTGCTGCTACTCTTCAAGTGTCTCCCAAACTGCCTTCCAAGGAAGAAGTGCAGGAGACTGAAAAGTTCTGGCAGGTGTGATGACGCAGGCCTGTGATTCTGGTACTTGGGAGGCTGAGACAGGAGGATTGCAGGTTGGAAGCCAGCCTCAGCAACTTAGTAAGATCCTGTTCCAAAATTAAAAATAAAATAGGGCTGGGGGTGTGGCTTGGAGGTAGAATGCCCTTGAGTTCAACCCCCAGTACCGATAAAATAAAATAAAGTTCTGAAACACGTGACACAGGTGACAATGCTGCCATCTTTGGGACCTCTCTTGCCCTGACTCCTGGGCCGTCCCGGCTGGGTTTCTGACTGCTCCTTAGCCTTGTCTACAGTGCTCATGTTTGCAAGGTTCCCTATAGCTGCTTTCTCTCCTTGCACGTGTGTGTGTGTGTAGATGTACGCACGAGCGCATGTGTGTGTGTGTGTGGGGGGGGTACTGGGAATGGACCCAGGACCTTGGTCGTGCTAGGCAAGTGCTCTACCACTGAGCTACACCCCCAGCCCTTTTTACTTTATTTCAAGATGGGGTCACTAAGTTGCCCAGGCTGGCCTCCAACCTGTGGCCCTCCTGCCTCAGCTTCTCTAGTAGCTGGGATCACACGGCGCGCCCAGCTCTCTTCTCTTCTCGACTCTCTCTGTGAGCTCATCCACACCCGGAATTTTGTATGCTCACAGTTTCACACTCCCAGGCCCCTGTGTCCTATATATCTCACTCTCCCCCCGGGGTTGGCAGTGGAGACTGTTAGCTGGCCCCTGGTACTCATTCGCTCCTTCTTTGAGTTAGTAATAGAGCTTTCAGAGTTTTATCTAGACATATGGCTGCCAAGCAGCCGCGTCTGTTTCCCAGCCTCCCTCCATCTCCGAGCCAGTGGGATGCAAAGGGAAGTGTCATGTGTGACTCCAGGCCACCTTCTTAAAGACAAAGCTTCTCCCGGGGGGCTTCTCCTTGCCCTTACCCCCTTGCTGAGAACAGCAGCCATTATGCAGCTGCGGACCCAGAGCAGGAGGAGACCAGAGATCCCATTCCTTTGGGTTTCTGGAAGAGGAAACTAAACATCCACCTTATTTGGAACTCTGAATATTGGGGTTTTATGGTGACTTAGACAATACCATTATTATTATTATTATTATCAGTAGTAGTAGTAGTAGTAGTAGTAGTGGTATTACTGGGAATTGAACCCAGGTGCATCCTACCTCCAAGCTATGCCCCTGTTATAGTTAGATATAGAATGGCCCCTTGAAGAGCTCATAAATTGATATAATTGAGTCATGAGGGTTATAATCCCCGCTGGGTGACCCAGGATGGTAGGGTGTGGCTGGATAAGGTGGGTCCCGGGGGGTGCGGCCCTGGGGATTATATATGGTTCCTCACTCCCCTCTCTTGCTTCTGGCCTCCATAATGTGAGGAGCACAGCCCATGTGATCTCCCTTTCTCCACCTCCCGCCGCCATGCTCTGAGACCCAGACACCGGCCTCACATGGCCTGAACCCCAATATATCCAAGGAAAACTGTGAGCAAATAAATCTTCCTTCCTCTAAGTTACGTTGTCAGGTCTTTAGATTATGGCTGTGAAAATGCTGACTAATACAACCCCCAACCCTTTTTATTTTTTACTTTGAAAACAGGGTCTTGCTACGTTGTTGAGGGTCTTGCTAAGTTGCCAACACTGGCCTTGAACCTGCGATTCTCTTGTCTCAGCCTCCCAAGTACAAATATGCACTACCATGCCTGGAAGCCAATACCCTTATTAATACAATATTTCATAAGCATCTCAAACCAAGAACCCACAACTAAAGGCATCCACCCTTCCCTCAAACCAGCTAGTGTGTAACTAGCTACTGTACTGTTTCCCCTTTGAAAAATCAATGACCGGGGCAGATGAGGTGCACGCAGGAGGCTGGACACTGGGGCAGCAGTGTCCACCTGAATTTAAGGGTTTATTTTGACCAAGGAAAGGTGCTTGGAAGCTTGTGAGCCAGTTTGTCCCACTTACCTGCTCTTGGTCGAACTGACAATAGACATGGGGTGGTTGACGTCGTCCTTCACCACCATGATGTTGTTCTGGGGGTAGAGCAGAGAGAGGAGGTTGCTAGTCCCGCTTACTAAACCCCTTCTGCTCCTGCACTCCTCCAGCCCTCCCAGGACTCTCAGAGAAGGGACACGTCACAGACACACACCAGCAGGGAGACACAGGACTCACTTTGTATTTGCGGAGGATTGAGGAGTGATTCATGATTCTGTCTGTGTCAGCTGCGTCCCGGGGCACCACCACAATCCCAAAGTCCCCAACAATCACTTCCATCTGAAGAGAGAAAGAGAGCCCTTTGGTGAAATCCAGAACCCCAAGCCCTGCCAAGTAATTACTCAGCAGGGTGGAGCTGTCTTCCATTCTTCCAAGCAGAACTTCAACTTCAGTCCCCAACTGGTCTTCTCAGCCCCAGCAGTCAACAACTACAAGTAACAACCAGTAATAGTGTAGTAGAATGAGTGGGAACTTTGCCCAGCACACAGAAGGCCCTCAATAAATACTTCTAGAATGAATGAATAAACGTCTTCTTGCATTCATTATTCATCTGGGCAAGACCTCTCCAATCCCGAGGCTCCTGTTCAGTTCATAACGTTGCGGAATAACACGATGCCATACAGTCCTTCCTCAGTAGATACCCCGTTGTCCAGCAAGCACGCCTCAGCCTCGGCTGCACTCATGGGAGGATGGACATGCTCCCCTGGCTCACCCACACGAAAGTGCTGTGGAGTGCTTGGAATGCACCGCTGTGTGCACAGGCGGTGACAAGATGGTGCCGATTATTACTGGGGTCACTTCAGAAATCAGCCTCTGGTAGAAGCCTGGTGCCTTAATGAGAAATAAAACCTTTCCATTGGACAGATTATTTTGTTTCTCTGATTATAGATTTTATATGAGCTTGGAAGATCCAGGAAAAATTAAAAATCAATCACGACCACACCATCCAGGTAACCATTGTTATGGTTACCAGGTTAACCAGGTAACCAGGTAACCATGCTGGTGTATTTTTGTCCAGTGGTTTCCCATCTACAAGCAGGCACATATGTCCACCCTGGGATTATCATGCACAAGTAGTCATTTTACCTGCATCTTTTCATGTAGCATTATATTGTGAGCCTCTTCTCACATCACTAAAATTACTTGAAAACATGAGTTTTAAAAATTGATGTATTTCATCATCTGTTGTAGCAGATAGTCCATAGCATATTAAATCAATCCTATATTGTAGAAAGTGTATAGTTACTTCTGATTATTTCAAAGTATACATGACACTTTGATGAAGATCATTATCCATAAATCTTTTACCACATCTCTGATTATTTCCTTAAATAACATAATTGGGTAAAAGGATATGAACTGGACATATTTCAAGCTCTTGCAACATATTACTAAGTTGCTTTCTGGAAATTTGTGCCAATTTTTATTTTCAAAGAGCCTGGACGCTATGGCATTTGATCAACTTGGATCCAGCCTGGGCACATTACCGTTTAGACCTTGCTAATTGTGGATCCAGAAGGGGGCGGGAGGAAGAGGCTGTTGCTTCCAGGCAGTGTAGCACATCGAGCAACATCTGCTTTGGGGACAGGGGATACAGGCTTTTCTCTATAATTCTTCAGACAAGTGCCACAAAACAACATTATGGTGCACTGCTGCGTTCTCTGTTAGAAGAGTCCCATACCAACAGAATTCAATTTGTAAGCCTGATTCACTGGGGGATGTGTGTGTGTGTGTGTGTGTGTGTGTGTGTGTGTGTAAACGGATCCTTGGCTATTTCCATCCACCTTTACTCTGCTTTTCCCATCGCTTACATCTAGACCTAGAATTGCTGAAATAAAGGTCTTGAGTGCCTTAGGAGGGAAGTCATGGAAAGAAGTTCAAAGCGAGGTGTAGAATATCACAGCGCCCCCATGCATCTGCCATTTGGAAGATACAGAGCATTATCCATGGCATCTACTGCAGGAACTCCGATCAGGTAAATTGGTACCAAGTCTTTTGTCCTAGAGACCAGGAATGTCAGGAAGGACAGGGCCAGGCGTTGGAGAGGGATCCAGCTCCTGTGCCACCACTTTTAGAGTATTGCAGTGGGATTCACCACTCGGTGATTGATTCTCAAACTTGGCTGCCCATTAGAATCACTTGGAGAGCTTTTAAAAATAATCCCAAAGCCCAGCTCACTCCTGGTAACAAGTCAGAATCTTTCAGAATGGAATCCAGACATTAGTATTTAAAAAACAAACAAACCTCCAGATCATTCCAATATGCAACCAAGTTTGAGAGAGACATTAGTCTACTTACTGACTTAAAACCCTGGAGAAATTAGCAAGACAGAGAAAGAAACAGAAAAGAGAGGAGGAAGGGAGGAGAGAGTGGAGAGAAGGGAGGAGAAAGAATCCATTCAAGCAGGTGTACGTGGAGATTCCAAAACTGCCTGGATATGTCGACATTTCAAGATAATATGGCGTAGATGTATACCATAGGATCTGCCTTTCTACTGATTCTAAGTGCCAGATGGATGTTTTCTATATGACGCATGCAATAGTGGGGCAATTTAAAGTGAGTGTTGTAGTTTAAAGTGTGAAAATAATGGCTCAGAACAGCAGTCAGTCCTCATGGGGGAATTGCCCTGTAGGTGACAGCTAATGACCTGACACCCAATCAATAACTGTGCCAGGCTCTCCCTGGGTGGCAAGCAGATGGAGATCTTGCTGCTTGAGAGGTGTCTCTTTTCTAGAAACAGGTGGCAGACTTGCCCCTAGGAATCACAGATGGGGTGAGGAGACCGGATCCAGGAAACAAGACCTCTGGTGTTAGCAGTGTCTCTGCAGGGCTTCAGGCCAGAGATGGAAGGCCCTCTCTGCTCCTTCCGCCAGGCACTGGGCTGTGGGGTTCAATCTCATTCTCGGGGTGCGGGTGCTGGGTATTAGAGTTGGTGAAGTGTACCCCCAGTCTCAGTGGTGCTTACCCCTCAGGGGCCCGGATGTCCATCCCGCCCCACCTCCTTGGGTTCTGCAGGGAGATACCACCCTCTCCTGCGGTTCCTCCTAGCTCGGTGGCTGCTCCTGTTTCGTCTCCATCTACTTATTCCTCAGCCTCTTTCTGACCTCGAATCACTAGATGGAAGCCTGGGAGTGCTTTTCTTTTCTATCTACATTCACACCCTCAATGATTTCATTCAATTCAAAGCCTTGAACATACACTAAAGACTCTCAATGGTTCCAGCATAGATGTCTTTCCTGAACTCCAGACTCAAATACCAGCGTGGCTGAAGAACCCCAAACTCAATGCGTGAGTGAGCCTCTGAACCCGCTGACACGGGGATCGCCCTCCCCGGAGAGGGCTTTGCCTGTCGTCTTTTGTTTCTTACGATTGCTCAGAGCTAAAGCTTTGGCATTTTCCTTGTTTCCTCTCTCTCACACACATCCTACATTCAGCTGGTAATGTAATCCAGTGAACTCTATCTTCAAAACAAATGTAAGACCGTTCTCATTTCTCACTTCTACTCTGGCCCAAGTGTCTGGGAGGCTGAATAAGGACCCCCAAGACACCCAGGTCCTAATTCCTGGAACCCACGGCTGTTACCTTAAGTGGCAAAGAGACTTTGTAGATATGATTAAGCTGAGGGTCTTGAGGTTATTCTGGGTCACCTGGACAGGCTCTGAATGCAAGTGTCCTGGGAAGAGGTAGGAAGAGAGCCTGGCTTGGTGGAGCACGCTTGTAATCCCAGTACTTGGGAGGCTGAGACAGGATCGCGGGTTCGAAGCCAGCCTCAGCTACTTATAGGGAGGCCCTCCACAACTTAGTGAGACTGTTTCAAAATAAAGAATAAAATAGGGCTGAAGGTGTAGCTCAGAGGTAGAATGCTCCTAGGTTCAATCCTCAGTACCAAAAAAAAAAAAGAAAAAAGAAAAAAAGAGGTTCCAAGAGGAAAAATTGGCATTTCTATTGATATAGAAATTTGATGTGAAGATGAGCAGAGATTCCAAGATGCTCACTGTTGTCCTTGAAGACGGAGGAAGGTCATAAATTAAGAAATGCAACAAGCCAGGTGTGGTGGTGCACACCTATGGAAGCTGAGATGGGGGGATCGCAGGGGATCGCAGGTTCACTGCCAGCCTCAGCAACTGGGCAAGGCCATCCGCAACTTAGCGAGACCCTGTTTCAACATAAAAATAACATAGGTCTGGGGTGTAGCTCGGAGGTAGAATGCCTCTGGGTTCAACCTCCAGTGCCAAAAAAAAAAAAAAAAGAAAAAGAAAGATATGCTACAAATGAAGCTCAAGAAGTCTGGGAAGCCAGGTAGACAGGTCTCTCCTAGCGCTAAAGGTGAGTGTAGCCCTGCCAACACTCGGTTCTGGCCCAGTGAAACCCATTTCATACTTCTGGCTTCCAGAACGGTAAGAGAATAAATATGTGTAGTTTTAAATCATCAAGTTTGTAGCAACGGGACCTTAGTTCACTTCCGCCATCTCTCACTTGGATCGCTCTGGTCTGCCTGCTATTCTCTTGACTTTTTCATCTATTTCCTGTGTCTGGTTTGATAGTGTTAAGACATAAATCAATTTACATTGCTCCTTGGTGCAAAACTCTTCACTTGAATATCACCTTTTTTGAGGGGGAGGGGTACTGGGGATTGAACCCAGGGGCATTCTACCTCCCAGCTACACCCCAGCCATTTTATTTTTTATTTTGAAACAGGATCTCACTAAGTTGCTGAGGCTGGCCTTGAACCTGCGATCCTCCTTTCCCCAGCCTCCCAAGTACTGGGATTACAGGCAAGCACCACCTCACCTGGCTTAAATATTACCTTTTGGTGAGACCTTCTCCGTTTCACTATTTAAAGTCTCATTCTTTGTGCACTTGCCCCATAGGCAGGTGCAGAAATTCTAAATTCTCACGAGAGTTACATTTCCACCTTTTCGAGCATAATTATAGTGGTTGGCAAGAACAAATGCTTTTCAGAAAGCAGTGCATGGGGAGCCGAAAACAAAGTGCTTGATCGATTTCTAAGAAAGATTGGTATGATGGGAAAGCACCAGCTATGTTCAGTAGAAGAAATGTTGGCGGAACACCAGTGACAGGACACAAGGAACCACCGTGCATCTGAGAACCTGGGGGGCGGGTTCCGAGTGAGCCTTGAGGTCTGCAGAATGGTGAGGTTGCGTTTAGAAAATTCAAGCTCATGGTTGAGGATGTTTATAGCAAAAACTACCTAGCTAACTTCCATGGCATGGATCTTAATGGGGACAAAATGTGCCCCATCAGCCGAGCTCGGTGACGCACGCCTGTAATTCCAGTACTTGGGAGGCCGAGACAGGAGGATCGCAGGTTCAAGGACAGCCAGAGCAAGCAGTGAAATTCTCATCAACCTAGTGAGACCCTGTTCCAAAATAAAAACTAAGCTTCTTGGTAAAGGTGGTAGTTCTGGAGAAACTCCTGGGGATGAGACAAGTACCAAAGTTGAATAAACTGATGGATACAAGCCCAGGGGCCCAAGTATCTGTTTAAAATTCCGACGTTTAATATCGACAAAATGTCTTATTTGTGAAAAAGTAGATAAATAAAATTAATAACCTCCCCCGGGGCCTTTGAAATCCATTCCTAATCTCCCCGATGCACACCTGCCTTTGGGAATCGTTGCTTTATATCAAGTGCTTTATATCGTTGCTTTATATCAAGCTGCTAACACTCTGGCTTGATTTGGGATGAGGTAAAAAAAAAAAAAAACAACGAGACACCAGTCGTGTGGTGGCACACCCCTGTACTCCCAGTACTTGGGAGGCTGAGACAGCCTTCCAGGGTTTGAAGTCAGCCTCAACAACTTAGCAAGACCCTGTTTCAAAATAAAAAAATAAATTAGGGCTGGGGGAGTATCTTGGAGGTAGAAGGGCTCTGGGTTCAACCTCCAGTACCAAAAAAATAAAAAATAAAAATAAAAGGAGACACCTAAAGGATAGACACATCAGGGCCTCTGGGGATCCCCATGTCCCCTGAAGAGTGACTAGGGCAGACTTCTGACCCCAGGAATTCCAGAGTGATCAGGCCTCTGGGACTGAACAGTCGTTCCAGCAGGAGGGGTCAACCCCTCCTGTCTCCCTAGGAGTTCTCTGTGGGTCTTGCCCTTGGAGGGGGTAGGGTAGGGGAGTGAACTGTCAGTGCAGCATTGCTCACAGATTGGCTAACCCCATTCCCGGTGGGGCCAGTGTGCCCTGGCGCTGCCTGCCCAGGCTCCCGGCATGGCATAGCCGTCTCCCCCAGCACACAATGGCGGCTCAGTTCAGCCCTGGCCTGCGTCAAGCCTCAGAGGCGGGGGTCTACAACATCATCCTGCTTCCCCTTCCTGCTCACAGGCACAGCTTTGATCTCATCTTTTCATCTTCTGGTCAGAGGCTCCCGGGGGCAGAAGGGGTGGGGAGGGGGAGAGGAAGTGGGAGGGGCGCACTCTGCTTCCCCAAATGTGGGCAATCTCAGGGAGGATGTGAGACATGTTGAGGCGGAAGCAACTTGCCTTGAGAGAGAACACTCATGACCCAGGCTGCAAATTTCTTGGAAGGAATGTGGGCCATATCCTACCTCCAAGAGGCTGAATTTCAAGACCTGTTCTGTTGGGTTTCAGGGTTTGGAGTGGGTGGATTCCTTGTGGTCTTAGGCACCTTCCTGGACACTAGGGGTACAAGGTTGAGAGAGACAGACAGGACTCCCTCTCTTGGCTGGATCACTATCTCTGGTGGGTGACAAGAAGCAAAAGGTCCCTTCTCTTCTCTTCTCTTCTCTTCTCTCTCTTCTCTCTTCTCTCTTCTCTCTTCTCTCCTCTCCTCTCCTCTCCTCTCCTCTCCTCTCCTCTCCTCTCCTCTCCTCTCCTCTCCTCTTTCAGATTGAACCCAGGGGCATTCTACCTCTGAGCTACACTGCCAGCCTTTTTAAATTTTTTGATTTTGAAACAGCATCTCGCTAAATTGCTGAGGGCCTCACTAAATTGCTGAGGCTGGTCTCAAACCTGTGATCCTCCTGTCTTGCCCTCCAAAGTACTGGGATTACAGACGTGCACCACCAACCCCCGGCACAGATAAGGGCAAATTACTCTCGGGTGGCTAATAGCTTGTAGTGGCTGATATATTCTGGGTAACTGGCAAAAGTTTGGGTCACATCTCATGGTGGAGGCAGACTATCTTATTGGCTGTACTCTTTCAACCCAGTTGTTCCCAGATACCCTTTCATTTTTTCATTCAGCAATTTGCTTTGTGTGTGTGTGAGTGTATGTATGTGTGTGTGTGTGGTAGGTACTGGGGATTGAACCCAAGGGCATTCTACCCCTGAGCTATACCCCAAACCTGATTTTATTTTTATTTTGAAACAGGGTCTCACTAAGTTGCTGAGGCTGGCCTCGAACTTGAGATCCTCCTATCTCAGCCTCCTACGTGCTGGGATTACAGGCGTACGCCACCATGCCTGACTCTGATTCAGCCAATTTTTAGTGAGTATGTATGGTAAGCTGGGCACTGCTCTAGTGCTGGTGAATAACATAGGTGAGTTTCCAGAGCTTACCTTCTAGTGGGAAGAGATCATAAACAAAAAAATATATAAAAGTAGGAAAACATTAGGTAGAGCTGAGTATAATATTGAATATGAAATAAAATGGCCTTTGAGTTGAACCCTAAATGAGAAGGGGTTAGGCTTAGGGGTCTCTGAGGAAGAGCATCCCCAGTGAGACCACAGGTTCTGCAAAGACCCCGAGGTAGGAAACTGGTCAGATAGAGACTAGGTGGGACTGGAGCACAGAGAGGCAGGAAAATAAACGCGGAACAGGTCACTGATGAAACTGTGGCTTCTTATCACAGAGAGAAGCTAGTAGAGTGTTTTTGTTGTTGTTTTAGTATTGGGGATTGAACCCAGGTAATTCTACCTCTAAGCTATACCCCCAGCCCTTTATTGATGGATGGATGGATGGATGGATGGATGGATGGATGGATGCTGGGTGTTGAACCCAAGGGCTTCTACCTCTGAGCTACACTCCCAGCCCTTTATTGATGGATGGATGGATGGATGGATGGATGGATGGATGCTGGGTATTGAACCCAGGAGCATTCTACCTCTGAGCTACACCCCCAGCCGTATTTTACTTCTTATTTTGAAACAGGGTCTCACTAAGTTGTGGAGGGCCTCACTAAGTAGCTGAGGCTGGCCGCAAACCTGTGATCCTCCTGTCTCAGCCTCCCAAATACTGGGATTATAAGCGTGCACCACCATACCTGGCTTATTTATTTATATTTTGAAACAGGGTCTTGCTAAATTGCTGAGGTTGGCCTTAAACCTGGGATCCTCCTGTCTCCGCCTCCCAAGTACTGGGATTACAGGCGTGTGTCACCATGCCCAGCCATTACCATGTTTTAAACAGAAGCCTCGACTCATTAGCAACAGGGCTATCCTGACTTGCCCTTGCAGGCCTAATGGGCAAGGTCCTCTGTGGACTCAGCCCGAGTCAGCTTCAGAATCCCGACCTCCTCTCCCAAGCGCTGCTCTCGTCTCAGGTACAGTCCATAAGTGACCTGACCCACTTGGAGGTCTTCTCCAGAGAAGGACGGTCAGGGATGAATATGGGGCCAGCAGTAAAGAGGGAAAGAAACATTTATGAAGGTGTCTGCTCTGTGAGGGCACAATACTACGAGCTTTATTTATTATCACATTTTATAACGACTGTCTTCAGTCTACGTATCTCCATTCTCATTTCGTAGACAAGGAAACCAACACTCAGTGAGATTCAATAACTTGTCCAAGCTATGCAGCGAGTAAGTGAATTTGAACCCACTCTGGTCTCCCTTGAAGACTCTTCCCGTTATTTCACACCTCTTCTAGATCCACTGATAAGACTCATATTTTAGAGAGTTGAAACTTCTTTGGTTGGTGCACACCTGTAATCTTAGTACTGGGGAGGCTGAGGCAGGAGGATCGCAGGTTCGAGGAGAGCCTCAGCAACTTAGCGAGGCCCTCAGCAACCTAGCAAGACCTGTTTCAAAACAAAAATTAAAAAAGGGCTGGGAGTATAGCTTAGAGGTAGAATGCCTCTGGGTTAATTCCCAGTATTGGAAAAAAAGAATATTGTGATTTGAAATTACACCTATCTTGATTTCTCTCCCAGCTTGCCCTCTACCATGTCCTCAATTCATTGCTCTCTGTCACCCCCTTCAGTGTACAACTCTATATACTTCTGGGGGGAGGGTTTAAAAGGGTGCAAGGAGAGAGCTTCCGGAGCCACCCAGGAGGCGAGGGGCTTCTGAACGTGCTCCCTCCGTTTCTGAAGAGAATCCTCCACGCTCCTCTGGCCCTTGTATCTCATTGGGGTGTGTGGGGGGTGGGAATGCATTGCGAATACGTGACCGCTCCTTCAGAGGGACTTCCCAGAGGAAATGGTCCCCGCTCCCACTGCCCATTTGATTGGGAGTGTGGGAAGGCCGGGGATTCCTGACTCAAGTTAAAAGTCTGAAAACCAAGGCACCTTTCACATGAGAACCACCAGAGTCCCCGGTAGGAGCTGAGGGTCCTCGAATCAGCGGGTCTTATCAGAGTGGGGTGCCTAATCCCTGGGTGCAAGAGTCCATCAGGCTTCCCGCTGGAGCGGGCTCTCTGATAAAAACCATCTGAGCCTGAATAGCCCAATGTTTGTCTTAGCTCCATTTATCTCGGAGGCCCTGGGATTTCTTCTGGAGTGGCTAATGCCCCAGGCTCTTCCTCTGTTTATTTTCTTTGGTGGTTTTCCCATAGCTGATGGATGTAGGAAGCGGTTAGCCCATGACTGGTTGGCTGGAAAAAGGTAGGATTCAGCCAATTAGAACCAACCTGCAGAATGCCAGGTTGTGCAAAAAGAAAAAGAAAAAAGGAAAAATACAATTCCCTCATTGGCCCATCTCTGGTGCCTGATGTTCCACCTTTATTTCACTCCTCTGGGTTAAATATTGAGGATGGCTCAGTTAAAATGTAAATAGCTGTGAAAGCAGCTGGGACAGGTAATCATCACACTTAATGACTTCTGCCTGCTCGCTCAAAAGTCAAACCTTGCCAGCAAAGGTGTTTACCATCAACCTATTCAACCAGCAAGAACCATCTCCCTAAAGAGTCTTGTTCCCACCCCTGGATCTTCCACAGCCTCCTATTCAGAAAGCTCTTCTCTTTCCACCTAGGAAACCCAGTGAGGACTCAAAGCCGCGTTCCCGTGGTGCTTCCTCCCCCTCCCCTGCTTCCAGCCATGGGCATCACTGTTCCCACGTGTCCGGCACATCTGAAGACCTGCGTGAAGCCCCGCTCTGTCATTCAAAAGCTGTACGGTCTTGGACAAGTCACAATCCACTTAAGCCTTGGTTTTCATATCTCTAAAATGGGACACAGAGGTGTTCTAGGGGTTAAACGAGATAATCCATGAACTATGATCGAAGTGTTTATTGTCTGTGCCCCCCACTAGAAAATAAAGTAAGGCCCAGTCGAATCTTTTTTTGGGGTTTCTCTGTTACTCCAGCCATAGAAAGGTGCCTGTCACATAGTATCAGTGCTCAATAAATACTTTTAAATAAATGAATGAAGGATAGCCAAGAGTTATTGAGTGCTGAATGCATTCAGGAACCCTTCTAAATTCTTCATGTTTTATTTCATGTTATATGAAGAAATAATATAATAAAAAGTAAGGCAGACTGCAAGCCGCTTGAAGGCAGAGCCATGCTACTTTGGTATGGGCGCTGTTGGAAGACTGATTGGAGGAAGGAATGCTTAAATCGGAATTAATTTGCCTGCCTTCCATTATAACACAATGGACGAAGCGGCCGGCAGCATCAGAGCCTGGTGCAGTGGGTTTGCTTTGAGGGGGAAGTGGGGAGAAAGGCTTCTGCCTCACAAATCGGCCCTGGCTGGCCCTCCAGCCTCGGGCCTGGGTTTCCCATAGTTCCTGGTCCATGCCGGAGGCCGCCTGGATGCTCATGGCAGGGTGCAGCGAAGCACAGCTCAGCTCTCGGAGGAGACGAGTCCTCTATTAAGAACCCCACAATAGGCTGGGGAGCCAGGCCTTGGGGCCAGACCTCGGAGGCCGGCCCAGGGCCAGGACCTTGACTCCTCCCAGGAACCAAGAACGCAGTGCCCACCACCAGGCCACACAGCAGCGCTTTTGTCCTGCACTTGAGAACCGCGATGAGTATGTGTGGAATTTTCTCCGTGTGGAATGTAAGGGGAAGGGTGTGTCACTGGTCAGAGAAGGTCGGGACTCAGTGTGGGCCAGTGGGTCTCTGTGACTAATGGGAAATGCCATCGGAATGTGCTTGGGGAGACGGTGTCCCTGTCCTTGTGTAATTAGATTTCTGGATGGAGAGCTTTGGTTCAGGACACCAAGGCAAAAGAGCAAGGAAGCCCGCTGAAGGGGAGCGGGAGTGTGCGGAGAGGCCGGAGAGGCCCACGCAGCCCTGTCCAGCCTCCTGAGAGGAAGGCTGCTCCTCTGCCCCCTTTGAGCTTTACTTAAGGAAGGAGAACGAGGCTCCTATTTATCCCCACACCTGCTTTTGTGGTTGTCATTTTTTTAATATACTTTTTTGTGGCACTGAGGATTGAACCCAGGGACATTCTACATCTGAGCTACACCCCCAGTCCTATTTTAATTTTTTGTTTTGAAACAGGGTCCCTCTAGGTTGCTGAGAGTCTCTCTAAGTTGCTGAGACTGGTCTCGAACCTGCGATCCTCCTGTTTCAGCCTCCCAAGTACTGGGATTATAGCCATGCACCACCATGCCTGACTTTAATGTACTTTTGTGTGTGTGGTACTGGAGATTGAACCCAGTGCATTCTACCTCTGAGCTGTACCTCCTGCCCTATTTTATTTGGAAACAGAGTCTTGCTAAGTTGCTGGGTCTGGCTTTGAACTTGCAATCCTCCTGTCTCAGCCTCCCAAGTACTGGGATTACAGGCATGTGCCACCACACCCAGCTTTTTAATATACCTTTATTGGTCCCCACACCTGTTTGAACCAGTGACTTATCTCTTGCCTTGATTCTGAGGACCCTGGGGAAGACCTGGGAGGCTGGAATGTGGAGCCGGGGCCTTGGACTTTCCTAAGAAGCTGTGCTCTCCTGCCGCCCTCCTGTCCCAGCCATGGACAGACACAGGGCTTTGGGCTCCTTCAGCAGGTATCACTTGGGGCACCAGGTAATACAGAGAAATGCGTCTGATAAGAGGATGAAAGAAGGAGTGAGTGAAACCCGGGGCCGCAGCGGGCTCACCTCTCTCATTCCTGGGAACCCAGCGGTTAGAAACAGATCCCGCCGGGCATGGTGGTGCACACCTGTAATCCCAGTACTTAGGAGGCTGAGACAGGAGGATCGCAGGTTCAAAGCCAGTCTCAGCAACTTAGTGAGACCCTGTTTCAAAATAAAAAGGGCTGGGGGTGTAGCTTAGAGGTTGAATGCCCATGGGTTCAATCCCCAGTAACCAAAAAAGAAAAAAAAAAAGAAACTGCGGTCTCTAAAATGGGTCACTTCCAGGCCAGCGCCAGATGGTAGAGTGTGTAGCAGCATAAGAAGGGCTCACCCTGCAACCGGCCCTGAAAGAAAGACGTCCCTTTTCCAGGTGTGAGATCCAGCCTCCCCGAGGAAGGAGGAGGAGAAACTCATTGAGTAGTAACCAGTCTCCTGCTCCCCATTTCTCCCGTTGTCTTCCCCAGACCTATTTCTAGCAGAGAGCCAGACCCTTTATAAGAGGAATTCACAGAACAAAAAGAGAACATCTTGAAGTCAATGACTTTAAACTGAAGACATTTCATTAGGTGTCTTGAGGAGGGGAGAGAAAAAGGGAAGATTCATTCAGGATAAAAAGAAGGAGGAAGCCAGGCATGGGGGCTCCCACTTATAATCCCAGCTACTTGGGAGACTGAAGCAGGAGGATTGTAAGTTCGAGGCCAGCCTGGACAACTTTGCAAGAACCTGTCTCAAAATAAAATCAAACCAGGTATGGTGGCGCTTGCCTGTAATCCCAGTACTTGGGAGTCTGAGACAGGAGGATGCCAGGTTTGAGGACAGCCTCAGCAATTTAGTGAGACTCTCAGCAACCTAGTGAGACCCTGTTTCAAAACAAAAAATAAAAAGGGCCGGGGTGTAGTTCGGGAGGTAGAATGCCCCTGGATTCAAAATCCCCAGTATCACAAAAAGGAAAAAATAAAAAGGTCTGGGGTATAGCTCAGTGGTATAGTACCCTTGGGTTCAATCCCCAGTACCAAAAGAAAAAAAGGGGGAGGAGGGGAGAGAAAGACAAAGAAGAGGTTCTGCTGCCCACCTCAAGATTTCCCCACCATAGAAAGAGACTAGAGCAGGTGTGTTAGCACACTCTAGTAATCCCAGAACTTGGGAGGCTGAGACAGGAGGATCACAGTTTTGGCGTCAGCCTAAGCAATTCAGTGAGACTTTCAGTAATTTAGACTCTGTTTCAAAATTAAAAGGGCTTGGTGTGTATCTTGAAGGTAGAATGTCCCTGGGTTCAATCCCTAGTACCCCCCCCACACACCCCCAGGAGGAGGAAGAGGAGGAGGAAGAAGAAGATGAGGAGGAAGAGGAGGAGGAGGAAGAGGAGGAGGAGGAGGAGGAGGAGGAGGAGGAGGAGGAGACGACAGTGACGAAGGGAAGGAAGAAGAGAAAGAAAAGAAGAAAGGAAGCTAGAGATCTGTGAAGCCCCTCCGCCCTCCTGGACCACACCCAGAGGAGACAGGCCTGGCGACCACCCAGTGGAGGAGCACTCGGCCTCCAGACTCCTCCAGGAGTCCCCTGCCCGCGGTGGGCCTGGTGCAGAGCTCCATCACCTTCAAGGGGCCAGGGAGGCCGGAGGGGAGATGTGGTGTCGTGGGTGCACTGAGCCCGAAGCACCTGTCCTCACTTTCAGATCACACAAGAGCCTCCAGGGTCTAGCAACCAGTAATGACGAAGACAAAACTTCCACTATCCTTGAAGGATAGGGACTTGGAATGGAATTTTAACTTGACTTAAATACATCGAACATGGTATTTTTGGCACATCTCCGCTGTGGGCTGAGATTCACACACGTTATGTAAGGAAACAGCTCCTTGGATATTTTCCCCTCTGTCGCAGACACAATGATTCTAAGGACCTCGCAGATTGGCTGTGGGTGAGTCGGGGCGAGGAAGGAGCGAGTGGCTGGATAGGGGTGCGGACAGGAGTCTGCTGCTGAGGAAGCCCTGGGGCAAGCCTGAGGTCAGCCTGGCCCCATCCTTCGCCCTTCTGCATGGTTTCCTAAATGTTCTGCTGGTCTTGGCACCAGGGATCAACCGGAAGAGAAGAGACCTGGGGCTCTTATCCCTGGTTTTCTGACCTTGGTATCTGTCAACACCAAGAGCAGCCCCTTTGGAGAGAAGCTGGAGGACCTGCAGTCAGTCATCTGACTAGCCAGACAGGGAGGTTGACCATGCAGCAAGGGCTTCTGGAAGCCTGGGTCGGCCTCTGAGAGGAGGCGTCTGACAGGTGACACTTGGTAAATAGCCCCAGGGATTTCCTGCTCAGCAAGTGGCACTTCAGGCTCCCAGCTGCCACTTCATCCCGCTGAGTTCCGCCTCCCCCCAGGCCTCCCCATTGCACAGCCCCAAGCAATTGCGGGCTTTGCCTGGGTCCTGGAAGGAGCTCTGCTGAGACCTGGACAGAGCTTCGCCTGCCTTGCTTTTTACTTTCATGGCGCCTTGTGAAGCAGCCAGGGAAGCAAAAGCTAATTAAGCCACTTAATCCAGAGCTGAAAAGAGGTTTAAAATTTCACCTGCAGGAAATTGTTCCAGGGCGGAGATGCGAGGACCACGCAGTATAATCTGCTTCCCTGAAACTCTGCCTCCCCTCTTGGCTACCCTGCACGTAATGCCCTTCAGCTCGAATAGCTATGTGTACATTTGTGTATCTAACATTTGTTAAATTCTTTTATTAACATTTGTTTTAAGTAACTGTGTGACATGAGCTGGGCTAGGTGCTTTAAACAGAAAATGTCATTTAAGGCTTCCCAAAACTATATGAGGTAGGTACTATTATTATGTTCATTTTATTGTATTTATTTATTTATTTTTGGTGCTGGGGATTGAACACAGAGGCATTCTATCTTCAAGCCCTATTTTTTTTTTCTTATTTTGAAACAGGGTCTCACTAGGTTGATGAGAATCTCACTACTTGCTGAGGCTGTCCTTGAACCTGTGATTCTCTTGTCTCAGCCTCCCAAGTATTGGGATTACAGGTGTGTGCCACCATGCTCGGTTTATTATGTCCATTTTAGAGATGGGGAGATGGGAGAAATTGAAGCTCCGAATATATTTTGTTACAAGCTGTACTGGACAACTAAAATCTTGAGTCTGACCCTGAAGGCTGCCTCTCTCCTATCTCTCTGTCTCCCTTTTTCTCTTTCTCCAGAGATACATGATGTACATGAATATATCATGCCTGCTAAGACTGAGGGACAGGAACTGTGTTGCAAATATCTTTAAAAACTCAGAATGTTAGCCAGGTGTGGTGGCTCACATCTGTAATCCTAGTGCTTGGGAGGCTGAGACAGGAGGATTGCAGGTTGGAAGTCAGCCTCAGCAACTTAGTGAAACCCTGTTTCAAAATAAAAAATAAAATAGGGTTGGGGGGTCTAGCTGGGAAGTAGAATGCCCCTGAGTTCAATCTCCAGTACCAAAAAACAAACAATTAAGCAAACAAACAAAAAACTCAGAGTGTTGTCAATAACATTCTATAGTCATAGGTTTGTGTGTGTGTACTGGGGATTGAACCCAAGGGCATTCTACCTCCAAGCTACACCCAGCCCTTTTTTAGTTTTAATTTTAAATTTTGAAACAGGGTCTCGCTAAGTTGTTGAAACTGGCCTTGAATCTTTGATTCTCCTGTTTCAGCCTCTGAAGTATTGGGATTTCAGGTGTGCATCACCACGCCCAGCTAGACATAGATTTTAAAAAGCAGTGGGGCCCTGAGTGAATGGGAGGGCGAGGCTGGAAAAACCCTCTGGCTTCGCTTGCTTTTAGCTGCTTTCCTTTCCTCACCAGTTTTAGCGGTCACACAGCTGAGCAGGACCCTCCCCTCGGCTTTGCTATAGGGAACACCTCAGACGCAGGGTCACGGTAGTAATGGTTGCCTGATCTGTTTTTCAGTAGCTCAAACCAGCTGAAACCACCAGCCCTTCACTTTGGCCTCCACAAGTGTCCCATGGGTGACCTTTTGACATGAGAGGACCCAAATCTCACCAACCCTCAGACCACCCCCTTTCTTTATCCCATAAATACCCCTAAACTTTTTGAGACTTGGGGCTCCTGCCTCCTCACGTATTATGGTTAGATATAGAATGCCCCCTCAAGAACTCATGTATTAATGTTCAGAGCTGATATAATAATCTCATCAGTAGATAAATCCATTGTAATGGATTTACTGGGTGGTAACCTAGGCTGGTGGGTGTGGCAGGAGAAGGAGGGTCCCTGGGGTTGTGGCCTTAGGGACTGTGCTTTTGTCTTTGAATCCCTTGCTTGCTTGTTCTCTCTGCTTCTGGCCTCCATGATGAAGCAGAGCGCTTGTTCTCTCCCTCTCTCTGCTTCCCTCCACCATGCCCTGAGCTCCACAGACCTGGCCTGACATACCCTGAACTCTGAAATCTTCAAAAAACTGTGGGCAAATTAATCTTCCTTCCTCTAAGTTGTGCGGTCAGTTTTTTTTTTTTTTTGATTATGCAGTGTGAATGTGGACTGAGACATCACATTTGGCTGTCTTATGAATAAATTCTTTTTTTTTTTTTTGCAAAACACATCACTTCAGTGTTTTGCATACTGCACAGCCGGCAGCAACAGGCCTCACTGGGTAACCATAGAAGTTGAGGGATTTATATAGCACAGCAAGTTAATAAAAACAAAACAAAACAACAACAAACCGACTTAAGTCTGGAATTGTTGTCCTGGTAATTCAATTTGCATCAGTTTATGAGGTTGGAAGCTAGCTTTAGCTGAGGCTATCAGATGAATTAATGAAAGAGCATTAATGAATACAGGCATGGAGAGTCATTTATGGATTTGCAGCTTAAAACCATCAGAGTGAGATCTGGCATCGAAAGATGTCGGCGGAGCTTGGAAGTGGCAGGTGTTTAACCGCTGCATTCCCTCTGTCCCGAGTCAATTGCCAGAAGGATCCTACAGCCCTTCGCCATTACCTCTTCCCCTTTTGACCCCTTTTCTCTTGTTAAGGGAATTCTAGGGTAGCATTTTACCACCTCTTCAGACGCCATCAAAGGAAAACAAAACACACTGTAATTCCAAAAGGGCAAAGGTTCTTTTCATCCCTCCCTTCCCCCAGCCCCCAGCACGCACGCACCCTAAGCACTACTTGGAGCAGATATTCTGACTCAGAGCGAGCATGAGGAGGAGCGAGTGGAGGAATGTAGCTGGAGATATGGGGTTTGGTGAGAATTTTCTCCCAGGGCCATGTGAATAGATATTCTCTTGGGAGTCCAGGGGAGGCGAGAGATTCCGGGTGGAGGAGGGAAGACCGGGGGCCAGAGCCAAGCATGCCCTCCCCATCCTCCCTGTCCCAGCTGTGCTACTCACATCTGCCTCGTTCCAGAGCCCGGGGATGCAGAAGGACTCCAGCAGGTCACTGCCACACAGCAGCAAGATCCGCAGCTCTGAGGAGGGAGAGCGGAGTGAGCGGAGGGCTGCGAGTCCGCTTGGTGGACACAGGAGACCCACAGCCCTGCCCCGAGGTGTGCAGAGATCCCTGCTCGCCTCCCTTGGACTCACGTCCAGACCATGCAGGGAGAGGAGGGCGACCAGCTGTCCCAGTCCACCCTGCACACGGGTCTTTCATGGCTAAACCAGGATGGCTGGTCACCCTAACAGGCCTACAGAGCCTGAGCCAGCAGTGTGCCCCTTCTACGTGTAGGGTCTAAGGGCCTCTCTCCAGCTTCCTGTCGAGCTCAAGGGTAAACAGAGCTTGGATTCTCGTCTCTTGTTACCTGGAGTTTGTCTCCACTCACAAGTGGGGGCACTGTAGGGGACAACATGGAGTGAGGCCCTGAGCCTGAGTGCATCAGATGCGCTCTCTTCACCACCCTCAGCAAAGCGCCCCTCCCTTCCTGCGCTCTCCCTGGCGCCCCTCCTGCCTGTCAGTTGCTTTTCTTCCCTCATTAAGCCCACTAGGAACGATCCCAGTGAGGCCCGCTGTTGTTTAAAACAGGCAACAAACTGTCGCCTATTACAACTGAGCAATGCGGGATAAGAGAATCCACGGATTCAAGGAACGCCATGGGGATGAACCTTAATCTATCTCCACATCCCCAGGGCCTGGCGGAGTGACTGGCACACAGTAGGCACCCAGACATGGAGAGTGGGTGAGCCAACAGACAAGCTGACCACAGGCCACACAGGAGGCCTGAGCACGTGCCGTGCCTCTGCCCTCGCAGCGCAGCGCCGGGCCCAGGGCAAGGCTTGCAGAGTCACTGCCCCGTCCCTGTGATGGCGTGGAATTGCAGGCCCAGCTCCCACTGTGGAGATGAACCCGGCTTGGCATGGCTGAGGGGAGCCAGATGGGCCCATTCCTGGGGTTCTGCTGTTCCTGTGTCCCACTTGGAGCCACCCAGGGGGTCAGGTCAGCCGGCCTTCTCCCTTCCTTCCTTCCTTCCTTCCTTCCTTCCTTCCTTCCTCCCTCCCTCCCTCCCTCTTTCCTTCCTTCCTTCCTTCCTTCCTTCCTTCCTTCCTTCCTTCCTTCCTTCTTTCCTTCCTTCCTGTATCAGGGATTAAAAGTAAGGGGCAATTTACCTCTGAGCTACACCCCAGCCCATTTTATTTTATTTTTCGTACTGGGGATTGAACCCAGGCACATTCTACCTCCGAGCTGCACCCCCAACCTTGTTTATTTTATTTTGAAATAAGATCTTGCTAAGTTGCTGAGGGTCTCACTAAATTGCTGAGACTGGCCTTGAACCTGCGATCCTCCTGTCTCAGCCTCCCAAGTACTGGGATTGCAGGTGTGCACCATCATGCCAAGTTCCAGCCCTTTTTATTTTGAACAGGGTCTCACTAAGTTGCTGAGGGTGGTCTCAAACCTACAATCTTCCTGTCTCAGGCCTCCAAGTACTGGGATTATAGGCGCACACCACCACACCTAACTTCCAAGTTAGTTTTCTGTTGGAAGCCTGAGGCTTTTAACTGTAGCTGCCTGAAGGTGCAGGTAGGCGGCCATGTCCAAAGGAAGTGCGGGGCCCCAGCTTTCTCTACATCAGTGGTTCTCCACTGGGGGCAATTTTGCAATTGCCAGTAGACGTGTGGCCATGTCTGGTTTTCATGGTTTTCACATTTTTGGTTTTCATGACTTGGGAGGGAGGGTTTCCTATTTGCATCTAGTAGGTAGAGATCTTGGATGCTGCTGAGCATCCTACAATGCATAGGAAAACTCCCACCACACAGAATTATCTGTCCCCAAACATCAGTAGTGCCAAAGTTATGGCACCCTGCTATGTCCTTGAAATAAATCTTTCAATTCCCAGGCCCGAGACTCACTTTCCCACCAAAGCATAATGTGGGATTTTTTTTTTAATAAGCCAAAGCACAGAAAGTTAGAGTGAGGTCTCTGCTTGTTCTTGCAGGACCAGAACAGATGTGTCTTCACTGACAGGCAGCCAGGGCTGGGCTGGCGGTCCCACATGTGGCCACTGGGGGGCAGCAGTGACCTCTCCCGGTTTATTGGATGAACCTCACACCTTTCCCTCCCACAAGTTGCTGGCCTGGGGCAGCCTGGTGGAGCAGCCAGCTGTTAAGAACATGGAAATGGGGTCACAGATGCTAACGGAGCTAGAAGATGGCTTTTCCTTGTGATGAGTGCAAGGGGATTCTTAAAAGGAGGCCTCATGAATCGCAGGGCCTGGCAGAGCTCGAGGGTCAGGAGGCAGGCTGGCTCCCTTCTCCCTCTGCTGGGCCCCGCCTCCTTCTCCAGTTCACCCCTATCCAGGGCCAGCAGCCAGAATGCAGCTCTCCCTCCACACTCCCCGCCCAGGAATCCCAGCTATGTGAAGCCCAGGCCCTGCAGCCCATCCCCACTCCCGGCACACCAAGGCCCGCCACCTGCACCAGCCAGACCACCAGCCAGGCCAGCTGACAGCAATGGCCACACAGCTGTCCTTCCTCAGAACCTAAGAGCTCTTCATTCCCTACCCTTCCTGAAGACCGGGCTCTCAGGGAGCAGAGGGGATGCCAGGTGGACTGGCGGAGCCTCAGTGCTGTGAGGTGAGGACAGAGAGTCGGCGCAGGCTGACGACCTCTGCTTTCATGGGCTGCTGCAAGCTCATCTAAGTGCTAGTGCAGGGCAAACCGCAGCGCACTGTGCACTCGGGGATCCTGCAGGGGGAGCTCCCTGAGCCGCAGCAGGATGGCCTACCACCAGCCCCGGGTGCTGTAGGGAGGTGGAGCACCTTTGGGTGCTCTGAGACTGTGGAGCCATGTCCCCCTGCTCGTTTAGGGGAGCAACCAGGAAACTAGTTGTTCCTTCCTGTGGCCTTCAGATAATGATGTGCTTGTGAATAAGGCATATTAGAGGATAGTAAAATAATTAGGTGCAGTTTGAGTATTCAAATAATTCAACAATTCAAATAATCAAGTGCAGTTTGAATATTCAAGCCTTTGCTTTTAATACCATTTAACTGTAAGTTCATATAACTTGATTTTTTAGTAATGACCATGTTTAACAACTGGTTTGCAAAATTGCTTAAAAATTTTTACATGGTTCTAGCAAACCAAGCTGAGCTGACTCAGGCACACACTGCATCTCAGATCAGAGGACAATACCCAGAGAAACACCTCAAGATGAGGTTGCCCCCGCTGGACCTCCTGGGGAGCCAGGTGCTCAGGTACATGCCTGTGCCTCTCAGGACCGTGGCAGGAGGCTTGACCAACAGTCCTTAGAGAACGGAGGAGCGGGAGGGCGGTGTCTACAGGGTCGATCATGTACGTATGTATGTACGTATGTATGTATGTATGTATGTATGCATGTATGTATGTATGTATGTATTTTTAGGTACTGGAAATTGAACCCAGGGGCATTCTACTTCTGAGCTACACCCCCAGCCCTATTTTATTTTTATTTTGAAATAGGGTCTCACTAGGTTGATGAGAGTCTCACTACTTGCTGGGGCTGTCCTCTAACCTGCGATCTTCCTGTCTCAGCCTCCCAAGTACTGGGATTACAAGCGTGTGCCACCATGCCTGACATTGCAGGATCTTTTTAGCTGGGAGTTTAAGGTTGAGGATGACTGTAGGACATTCAGACATTCCTGTTGTCACCGACCCTCCTCATCACCCAACACCTGTGCCAGGGCCGTCCTGGTGTCTGCCCTTTCCCCAGCCTCAGGCCTCTGGCTCTCTCACTGTGTCTCCCACACTGGGCCTTGGAAAGGTTTCAAGTCACTGATCCACTTCTTGGCTTGCTTGGACAGGCTGTCAGCGCCTTCTCATCCTGACAGCTGTGTAACCGTCCTCCGCGGCTCTGGCTTTGCGGTGGGCAGGGGCCCTCGCCGCAGTGGCCTGCCAGCCCAGAGCTACAGGGCGGCTGTGGAGATGGATCTCTGCACCTGCCCGCTTCTCTGCCTTCCAGCGACGCACACCTCCGTGAGGAAGGTGGGAGGACTCCCTCTCTCGTCTGTGTACAGCGTCCATGGGCAAAAGAATGGTCTCCCAGCTGGCACTGAAGTTCGACTCAGATGAGGGAGGGAGGCTGATCTGGTCCTACCTCCAGGAACTGGCCCAAGTCTAGTTCAGAGATGCTAACGGGGAGCTAAGCAAGGCTGGACCTTAGCTTGGGAACGGTCATTCTGTGAGTACATCCTGCTGCAAACCCAGCCCAGGGTTTCAAGCTCTGCCCTCCCCGTGTCGCCAGTCATGGAGGCAGGTGGCCCCAGGCGTCCCCTCTTTCTCTCCACACTCACCGATCTCCTCGTACCGCATCACAGTGCCCAGGTTGGCGTTCTCATCTGAGGAGGAAAGAGGGGAGACAGGAGTGTTAGGGAGCAAGCGCCTCCTGGGAGGGAGCGGCCGAGATGCGGTGGGGTGGGGTGGGGTGGGGGACTGTGCCTCCTTGCACCGGGACATCTGAGGAGCAAATGGAGCACAGCACGCTAGCACACAGTGGACAGGGAACGCCCCCCCAGGCACGACTTCACAGCTCTGGGACTCCCACTGTCTCACTGAGGAAGCGATGGCGAACATCCGCACGCTCTGTATCATTTATTTATTTATTTATTTATTTAGTGGCACTGGGGATTGAGCCCAGGGCAGGGAGGGTGCATCTACCTCTGAGCTATGCCCTCACTCTTTATTCTATTTTTTATTTGGAGTCAGGGTCTCACTAGCCATGAACCTGTGATCCTCCTGTCTCAGCCTCCCGAGCACTGGGATTACAGGCCTGCACCACCGTGCCCGGCTAGACCACCTTCCTGCCCTTCTTCTTCATCGTCTTCTTTCCCCAGGGCCTCATGCATGCTAGGCAAGCACTCTACCACTGAGCGACATCACCAGCCCCACACTCTTGTCTCTCGAGGAGGCCGCTCCCAGGAGCGACGCCCTCACAACCTGGAGGGACAGCTTCTGGAGTCCCGGGAGGTGGCCCTCTCTCCTTACGGCTGCCTGGTTTACAGGACCAGCAAAGCTGGGGATGTTGAGATTCTGCTCTGGTGGAATGTCGCAAGAGCACACAGGAAGACGTGCAAGGCAAAGCCTCTGCCGTGCTCTAGCGTGTGTGATGCTGCATGGAGGTGTGTTCTGTGCACAAGTGCACACACACAACCTCACGAAGATGCTATCTCTGTCCCCTAACTCTCTGCCTCCCCAAATATCCCTCTTAATTTTTTTTTCATTATGGCTGGAATCTCAGAAATGGTGGACCTCAAAGAATAAAGGGATAAGGTCTAGCCTTCAGCTCTTCCGTGAAGTTGAGTTTGGGGTTTGCCGGAGAAAGAGCCCTGGGGACTCTGATTCTCTCATCCACACTGAGTTTTGGGGGGACCAACTAAAAGATGGAGAGAATTAAGGAAAAAGCCCGTGCCTCTTGGCAGAAGGACGGACACTGCCGAAGCTGGGATGACCTGTGGAAAGATTCTGGACCCCGCAGAAACCTTTAGGTGTGTAGACACGTTCTCTGGGGGTGTGGGCTATGGAATGAGCAGCCTGGACGACAGGGGTGAAGGTCACCCAGGAGCCCCAGACCAGTCTGGCCTCCTGTCACAACTTGGCACTTTGGGCCTGGGATGTTCCCGCACACCTCTGGTCTCAATCACTGCTCTATAATGGGTTGTCTGAGTCTGTCTGGGCTGCTACAACAAAACACCATAGACCGGGTGGCGTACAAACAACAGAAGGTTACATCTCACAATTCCAGAGGCCGAGGAGCCCAAGATCAAGATGCAGGCAGACTTGGTATCTGCCGAGGGCCCGTTTCCTGGCTCATGGCACCTTCTCACCGCGTCCTCAGATGGTGGAAGGAACTCCTAGCTAGCTCTGTGGAGCCTCTTCTAGAAGAGGAGGCTCCTCACTGAGCAGGGCTCCGCCCTTATAACCTGATCACCTTCCAAAGACCCCCCCCTTCCTGACACTGGCCCCTTGGAGCATGGAATATCAATGTATGAATTCTAGGGGGACACAAACGTCCAGATCATACCACAGGTGCTGGGGGTATGGGCTGATGAATGAAGGGAGGAAAGAAAGAAGAAAGACAGGCCTGGACAAGCCGGCCATTGCTTCCTTACCTACGAAGGTGAAGCGTTCCACCGGTGGGCGCACACAGCAGATCCGGCTGAGGCTTTCCCCCACCTTTCCCAAGATCTTGGCTATGGAGAGAGAGCAAGACAGACAGGGGCAGAGGGAGAGAGCCACTAGCAACTCACACCGCCCCCCACCCCGTGAACAGCAGGGGTGCACTGGGGGCGGGGCTGGGAGTGGGAGGCAGAAGGAGGGTTGAGAAAAGGAACAGAAACATCACAGCCGAAGTCCCTCTCATTCACAGCCCAAGGCACCAGCGTGCTGAGCCACAGGCTGGAATCTACTTTCTGGTCCTATTTATTATGTTTTTGAAAATTTGGAAAATTCAGAAAAGGAAAACAAAAAAGTCCTCGTAATTCCACCTCTAGAGATAACCACTGCAAACATATTTGTAAATTATTTACTTTCTTCCATTTTTATTTTTTTATACTTATTTATTTATTTATTTATTTATTCATTTATTGCGGTACTGGGGATTGAACCCAGGGACATTTTACTTCTGAGCTACACCCCCAGCCCTATTTTTATTCTTTATTTTGAAACAGGGTCTCGCTAAGTTGTGGAGGGCCTCACTAAGTAGCTGAGGCTGGCCGCGAACCTGGATCCTCTGGTCTCAGCCTCCCAAATACTGGGATTACAAGCGTGCGCCACCACGCCCGGCTTTCTTCCATTTTTAAAATATATGTCAGGCAGGTATGTCGACATAGGTCAGATCGGATTCTACATGTAAAGGGCGTATATGCTATTAGCTTTTGCATTTTTATACTTTTATTGGTGCATTGTAATTGTACATCATAGTGAGATTCGAAGTGATATAGATACACGTGCACACAGCACTTGGTGAATTTCCCTTCACCTCGCTTCCCATACATCTAGTGAGACTGGTAGTGATTCCTTCATATTTGCACATAACATTATTTGAACTGCTCCTCCCCTCAATCCTTTTTCTCCTCTCCACTCCGTTTCTCCAATCCTATTCCACTCTTCTACTGGTCTTTCTCCTCATTTGACTGAAGTCCCTTTTGTTCCCTGTTTTTGTTCTAGTTTCCACATGTGAGGGAAAACATACCACCCTTGACTTCCTGAGACTGGCTGATCTCACTCAGCACAGCGTTCTCTCGTTCCATCTGTAGCATTTATGCTATGAGTGCTCCCCCACTGTTTTGTCCTAGGCCTAGCCTTAGCCACTCCCCCACTGGACAGGAACACCCCAATCCCAGCGGCCTGTGGCAAAGGACACGCTGGGAATCATTTCTGCTGGGTGAAGGCATCGCTCCCCGTGCAGATGGTCTTTATCATAATCAGACATCATGTCTGGCCGAGAGGGATCTGGTTTTGGATGATCTCTCTGGGCACTGGTCCAGAAAGTTTTTCGGAGCCCCTACATGGAGCTGGATGCAAACGGTGAGATTCTGGCCCTTCTTCGTGAATCACCGTGTTTATAATAGCTCAGTAACTATAATATAATAGCTATAATCCCCAGGCTTGAAAGGCAGTAGCAGCATCTGCCTCTTGGAATTGGCCTGGATGAATAATTTATAGAGCACGGATCTTGGACCCCAGTGGGACTGAATATGAATTCTGGCCCTTGTACCTCTGAGCTGTGTCATCTTAGGCAAATCACTGGCCTTCTCTGAATCCCAGTTTTCTGTTTGTAAATGGGAACATAGCACATCTATTGCAGAATTACTGCACTAAATGAAAACGCACAAAGCTCTGAGCACCGTTCAGGCACACCGCACTGGGTGTTGGGGAAGGTCGGAGGTCCCTGTTCTTTCTCTAATGAGGTGGCTCAAAGTATGGGGACTCGATGCAGGCTGCCTGGGTGCGATTCCTGTCCCTATGTGACCTGGGGCCAGGCCCTCAACATTCCTGGCAGGCAGAGAAAAATGCTCCCTTTTGTATATTTAATTCCCAGTTAATGCATGTATATATACACACACATACATATAGTATATATATATAGTACTGAGGATTGAAGCCAAGGGCATTCTACCTCATAGCTACACCCCCAACCCTATTTTATATTTTATTTAGAAATGAGGTCTCACTAAATTGCTGAGAGCCTCCCTAAGTTGCTGAGGCTGGCTTCAAATCTGCGATCCTCCTATCACAGCCTCCTAAGTATTGGGATTACAGGCATGGGCCACCATGCCAGGCTTTTTATTTATATTTAAATCTACAAGAAGAATGCATACCATCATTTCTCTCTGTCTCTTCGGTGATTGTGACTATCGATACTCAATATTAACAGTTCTGAAGGTATAGACCCTCCAGCATCAGTACCATCTTATTAAATATGAAAACCCTCCTCCCTCTCCCAGAAAAGAGAACCAAATTCTGGGTGGGCCCAGCCATCAGGATTTTAGCTAGCCCTCCAAGCAATGCTGAAGATGGAGGGCAGACGGCCCCAGTGTTCCCCTACCTGCGGTGGGCTTGGCCGGCACGTTGTTGTTCTGGTAAATGGGCTGGGGGGTCTCATGCTGTGGCTGTCCGATCACAGGAGTCATAGAAGGTGTGTTGACATTGGAGAGGATGCAGCCAGTCACCCTCTAGGGAGAGGGAGAAGCGCTGAGTCAGAGTCATGAGCCAAGGGACTTTGAAATGTGCTCATCTGCTTGTCCAGTGTGCTGAGGCAGCCTGGAGCTGAGGGAGACCCTGCGAGGGGTTCTAGATGCAGCTGCACCGCGCCGTCACTAGGCTGGCCGGAGACAGGGTAGCTCCGGGGAAAAGCGCAGACACGGCATTACCCAGACGTGGATCCAAATCCGCCTCTGTGTCCTCCTTTTAGCTGTAAGACCTGAGACGGCCTATCTCTCCTGCACCTCCCCTCAAGTCTAACAATACACCTGCCATTTTGGCCATGGTGGCCGACGTGAGCAAGCACATGCAAGGTGCCCACAGCGTGTCTGACAGATGGCCGGCACTTTGTAAGCAGCGACCAGCGGGGCAGCCTTCTGCGTGCCGTGAATAGTGGCCCTCCCTGCCTGCTGCTTGGGGCTCAGATGAGATCACGTCTGCAAAAGGGCTCTGCAGGCTTGGGAAAGGTCATGCAAACTCGAGGTGCTGTCACCACCTGCGGCCTGGGGTGGGGGGGCGGAGATGTCAGTAACGCAGCCAAGCCGCAGAGCCGCGCCAGGCAGAGCAGGACGTGTACGTGTGGCAGGAAGTGCGTGGGTAGGCGGATGGGTTCTGAGCACTCTCTGGCCCGCTCGCCAGTGTGAATACACATTCCAGAGCCAAGCGGAAACTCGATGTGTATTGTCCATCATCCTGTGTTATCAGGCCTGCCGCTCCCTCCAGTGCCAAGAAAACTGATTCTACAGCGTTCTTCACAGCTGACCCAGAAGCAGCCACTCCCGCCTTGCCCAAGGTGGCTGGGAGACCAGTTATCCAACAGAAACCAGGAGCAATGTTCACTCCATTTAACTCACAAAGACCCCTGCTCATTCAGAGTCCCTTCCCTGGAAGCCAGCATCTCTGGAGTGATGGCACCCACCCCCTGCTCGTGCCCACTGCCCTTTCTGGATCAGAGTCCTGCTGCCACAGGACCCTAGTCCCCAGGGCTGGCGGTCCTCTGAGCACCTCTTCCACAGGCCACCTGCAGGTGGGCCTTGTCTTGTAAGGTAACCTGTCATTTGTAATGCTCCTCATAGGCCACAGTAACAACCTGCTGCATCCGGGAGCCAGCTGGGGCTGGGTCCCCGGGATCTTCTTGGGCTTCTCTGCCCAGCTGCATTGCTGGAGTGTGTTGGGAGCATCTTAGAACCGTACACTGAGATTAACATCTTGGACCGGCTCCGTTATTGTGCACAGTAATGGCTCAGTGGAATTTGTCCTCAGCAGGACCTGATGGAATTAGTAAGAGTGTGGTCCTTGATGTCTTCTCCATCTCCCAGTAATGTTTAACCCTTCCTTCCTCTAGGCTTGTCCCATGACTGCCCTTCTGTCTTTCCTTATCTCAACCCATGACAATTTGCTGGCCTCTGCATTTAATCATCTTTTATGATCCCTTGTTTAAACCTTCTATAAAAGAAAAGCGCTAGCTGCAGGAGGATAGGAAATTTGTGCTGCCTCCCCTCCAGCTGCCCCAAATATCAAATATTAAATATAATAATTTCCCCAAATTATCATATCTGACTCTGAGTCATTTCATGCGAGAGACTTTCATGCAAGAGGCTTCTAATCAATAGCAGCTTTCCATGGTAAGACTACGAAATAAGTAGTGGCCACTACAGGAGTAAAAGGGGCAGTCGGCCTCCTTTTATTGTTATTTTACCACCAGAAGAGAAAATAGCACATTTTCATTGAATAACTGGGCTGGTGGCTGAGGAACTTCTCCCTGTTGCTGGACAGGCCTCGTTCCTCTTGTTCTAGCCCAGAGAAGGGGCCAGTGGCCGGCTGCATGTCCCGCGCTTGCCCCTGTCAGCCCTCCACGGCTCAGAGGCTTTTCAAGACAGGCCCCAAGCCTCTGCCTGGCAGGTCTGCTCTCCACCCAGGAGCACTGGCCTCACAGCAGAACCAGGAGGCCCAGGGTTACTAGGAAGCAGCTCCAGCTCCCAGCTCTTGCTCCAAAGCAGGGGGCCATCTGTGACCTATATCGTCAGCCAACCTCTGCCCATCACTGCAACAGCTGGGGCTCCTGACCTAGCTTCTCTGGCCCTGACTCATATTTGGGCATGAGTAACAGAGGGAACGTTCAGAAGCCCAAGCATCTGGATGACAAAACAATAGCCAGGCTTAATGGCCATTAGGGCCAGTGCTCAGGAATGTGGCAGGGTCCTTGACTCCTCCCTTCCATCATGGACCCTGAGGCTTGTGTATAACTAGAAGGAGCAAAGCCCCCACGTATCCCCCCACATCTGGCATGTAGTACGAGCAATAAACTTATGTGAAGTTAGAGATTTTTAGGGATGTTTGTCACCACAGCATACCTTAGCCTATCCTGACTGATACAACCTTATACAGTAAGACACAGTGTCTTTTATTACTGCGTTGTTGAGACCAGCACAGAGAAGCAAGTCAGAGTGACCTCATTTCAGAAACCTTTCAAGAGGGCCAGGAAGGAATCGATATGTGTGAAGGGTTCCAGAGTGGAGGGAAGGACGAGCAGTTCTACTCTGTTCCCTGGGGGGAGATTAATAGATGGAGCAACAGCCAGCTGAGAGCTTAATAGATGGAGCAATGAGCAGCTGGTCCGCTGGACTTATCTTGCTCTAGGCTGCCCAGGATGGTCTGGAGCCCTACAGTTCCCCATCCTACAAAATGAAGCTCAGCTCTGTGGTTGATGGAGTGTGGGGTGGTCAAGAGCTGCTCCCCAAGAAGAAGATGGTGACAGGCCCTCTAAAAGCAAGGAGAGAGATGGGATGGGGGCTCTCTCTCGGTCAGGACACTGCCTTGTTGACTGTTCTCTGGGTCTGAGAGGGCTCTGCGTCAGAGGCAGGGAGATGAGCACGATGTATTTTCTGCACCCTCTGGCTGGTGCTGCTGGCTGTGTGTAGACATGTGCGTGCGTGTGCGTGTGCGTGTGTGTGTGTGTGTGTGTGTGTGTGTGTGTGTGTGTGATACTGGGGAATCAAACCCAGGGGCATTTTACCTCTGGGCTACATTCCAACCCTTTTAATTTTTCACTTTTAAAACAGTGTCTAAGTCACTTTTAAAACAGCTAAGTTGCTGAGGGCCTCCCTAAGTTACTGAGGCTGGCCTCAAATCGGTGATCCTTCTGTCTCAGCCTCCCAAGTACTGGGATTACAGGTGTGTGCCACCACGCCTGGCATGTGTGGCCCTTTCTAACCTGGCAGCCAGCCCTTGAGTCTCCACAGTCTAGGCGTAGGCCCCAGAGGGGAACGCAGGAGCTCTCACCCATCCCTGTTCACCAAGCGCTCACTGCGTGTCCTCGGGTACAGGGGCTCCTCTCTGGGTTTCTTTTCACTCTTTTCACCAGATACCACATGCCCCCGAGGCCCTTGTCAGGAGGGACGAATGGGAACGAGGTGCAATGGCCGGCAGGTGTGTGGTGCCTCCACTGCAGCATCCTATCCTGGAGTAAGGGGACCCTGTGTCCCCAGTACATGGGGCAGGAGCCTGACAGTTTATACCAACTCCAAGTGCACCTCTCTGCTCCCACCTTTCTCTGCCCAGCCTCCTCCTCTCCTCACCTTCTAAACCTCCAACTATGGTCCCTTAATCCCACCTTGAACTTGCTCCCCGCAGGTGAAGGCTGCCTGAGTCATCTCCAAATGGAGTCGTGGTAGAAGTGGGAGGCGGGAGCCGCCCCAGTGCTGCTCCGGGCTCGGGTCACTCAGGCTGCTCTTTCCCACCGCCCGCAGAGAAGCGGCGAGCTGACAGCAGGTCAGCAGGCCAGCAGCCCCTGCCCCTGCCCTGGCTGGCCTCCTGCACCCTGGAGGTCCACCCGCCCTTGGCTGTGGCCCCGCTCACCTTCATGAGGTCCCGGTGGTGTTCCAACACGCTGCACGTCGTCTGCCAGGTGTCCTGGTAGCACTCCCATGGGTCCACCCTGTGTCATCGAGAGAGGTTTCCCTTGGTTTCCATTCCCACACTCTTTCCTCCCCAAACACCATAGCTCAGGAGCTTAGCAGCCCCGATCCTATCATGCGCTTAGGTCTCAGATAAAACCTGGGTTGAAACACTTCTCAGAGCCTCGGCTTCCTCCTCGGTAAAGTGAGAGGAGTCTGGCAGAGGCTTATGAGAAAAGATGCTGGAGCTTTGGGAAAGTTAGGAGACCTCAGCGCCTCACCTGCCCATCTGTAAAGCGAGCATGACAGTAGCAACTATCTTATGGTTTTGTAGACGGGCTCTGTGAATCTTACACGTCTAGTGCTTAGTAGAGCACCTTGCCCTTGTTTGTACCTGCAGAAGGGAGCCTCTGGACCCTACAGGATTGGGATAAGGATGAAATGAGCCAGGCTCTCATCCAGCAAGGGCTGAGGTTTCCCTCGCCAGGCTGCCAGCGCTGGAGAATCAGCCCGGTCTGCCTCCCTGTGCAGAGGGGCGCCTGAGAGTATGGACTTGAGATGCTGCGGTCAGACTGGAAGGCAGGGACCCAAGAATGGCCAAGCCCTGGGCACACAAGCTTGCGACTAAGTGGGGACAGGGCCACAGGCTGATGCAGCGCTCAGACTTATTAGTGTAAGGAGCTGCAAAATATTTCTCAAACATTTTGAGCATTCCCTGTCCACCCCTTACTGTGTACACACACCTCAGGTCTCCAGAGATAGGTCTCATCTGAAATCTGAAGGATTTGCCCTGAGCCTGCTCCTCCCGGGTGCACACAGGTGCCGAAGATGACCTGACCCTTGACTGGCTAAACAGCTCCCTTCTCTTAGACTCCCCAGTGATCTCAATATTAGTGTGTGTATGTGTGTGTGTGTGTGTGTGTGTGTGTGTGTGTGTGTGTACGCGCGCGCGCAAGTTAGGGATTGAATCCAGGGGCGTGCGCTACCTCTGAGCTACACCCCTAGCCCTGTTTGATTTTTTATTTTTAAACAGGGTCTCACTAAGTTGCAGAGGGTCTCGCTATAGGTTGCTGAGGTTGGCCTGGAACCTGTGACCCTCCAGTCTCAGCCTCCCAAACTGGGATTACAAGTGTACACCACCAAGCCTGGCTTCAATTCTTACTTAACAAGGGCCTAGAACATCCTAAGGCAGGCAGTAGGCACTCAGTAAATATTTACTGAATGAATGAGGTCACTCTTCTAGACTCTAAGCACAGCCAAACAGGAGCAGAGTTCTCCATCTTCCATAGATCAGGAGAAGCCTCATAACTTGGCCACTGGTGTAGTGTGGCTCGAGCCCTTTGACTTCTCCGGGCCTGTTCCTCTCCTGAGAAAAAGCAGCTCCCTGCCCACCTATGTGAATGACTATAAAGGGCTGTGTGTCTCACACAAGTCACTGCTGTTTAATATGGTCGCTTCCCTTCGCCGCTCTCATCTCTGCCCGCCAGCGCTGTCCCTCCCGGGCTAACTCCAGCCCTCCTCCTGAGGTCTGCTTCCCAGCCCTTCCCTCCTTTCATTGATGCCTCTCTCAGAGGTGCTGCTGCTCCTTCCAAAGGGGGAAATTACAGCACACACGGTGTGCCGCTATTTTTTAAAAACATCATCTTCTCATGCAAATTATAACGGTAGGAACTAGGGAGAGCATAATTAGCATAATTAGTGGAAGCTTGCTTTAATTACTGCTGCAAGCTCAACAGAGGTTGGGGGAGCGCACTGCCATCTTAGTGGCCCATCTGACCAGGCAAAGCGGTGACCAGAAAGGCCATCTCTGCATTTGACTTGGAGTAGACACCTTAAATGGCGCTACTTGCCGGTCCCACATCCCTCCTGGTCAGCATGGGCCCCTGAGGGAGCCTGACCAGGAATGGGCAGTTGCCAAGGCCAGAGAACATTCTCTGAAAGGAAGCAGGAGTTCATGGGAGTCAGGGGGAATGAGGGTGGGGGGCATTGGGATTTTCTGGCCATGCCTCAACCGAAACCCAGTGATGCTTTTGGATGCTCTAAGAATCATGCCAGGTCCCAGGGGTGCTAAAGCTCCGGGGTGTGTGTGTGTGTTTGTGTGTCTGTGTGTGTGTGTGTGTGTGTGTGTGTGTTACTGGGGATGGAACTCAGGGGCATTCTACCTCCAAGCTACATCCCCAACCCTACTTTATTTTTATTTTGAAACAAGGTCTCACTGGTTTTGATGAGAGTCTCACTACTTGCTGAGTCTTCCTCCCCCCCCCCCCACCGTGGTGCCTCCAGGATCTGGCCTGTCAGGCCAGCCCTACCTGATCCAGTCGGAGTTCTGGACAGCCAGCTGACACATGATGAGACGGTGCCTACTGGACACAAGACCCTGGAAACCACAAAGAAGACATTGGGAGACTCTCTCCACGCCCATGGCGGCCCTGCAGCCCTGCACACTGTGAGAACAGACAGGGCAGCCAGCTTCTGGCGGTAGGAGGGAAGAGGACTGTGCCCCCCTCACTTTTCTGTCTGCCACACAGACAGACATGGAGTGGCAGAGGGGAAAGAAAAAGGATGAAGGACACATGACGCGTGCCACCCTTACCGGGCCAATGGGTAAGCCTCAAGTTACGAGGTAGCCGGGCACGTCCTGCATAGATATCAGGATTAATTCAGCAAGTGCTGTCTCGTCCTATGGCACAATCTGACTAGTTAGACCTTGGAGCCTACTAGGGTGCAGAGAAAGAGGCATGACTGGGAGGGCTCCTGAATTTGGGGGGGATACGTGGCAGGAAGGTAGGGGCAGAGAAATAAATTTCAGATCAGATTAGAAGAGGCATAGGCTGTTCTCTCAGAATCCCAGAGAAGGCTTGCCCACTGCAGCTCAGCCAGTAACCAACCAGCTGCCAATTTGGCATCGCAGCCAAGTCGCACCAAGCGCACTCTTTTAAGGAGCTATGACCGGGCCTGGCGCTGTGAGCAGCTGGCTGTCCCTGGCAGCTGTTCCTCCAAGCTGCAGCCACAACACACACTTGCTGAGGTCTGATGGTCCAGGACTGGAAGTGGGACACCTGTTCTCCCCCATTTCGGGCTTCCAGGAATTTTAGCAGAGATGACCAAGGGACAGTTTTATCCAGGGGAGCTGTGGGGCAAGGCGGAGGGTGAAGGAGGAGCCGGCAAAGCCAGAGACCCACCTGTTTTCCATAGGAGTCGTGGACAGGGGAGACGATCCCACCAATCACGATAAACCTTCCGGTTTTGTGCAGATAATCTCTGGCTCTTTCTAATTAAGAGAAGAAAACCTCACATGACAAAGAGGAAAGGTGTGGATAAAGGCGATAATTGAAATCCATTCGTCCCGCTCTGTAACGCTAAGGTCTATTTCTTGCCATTTAAATTGGAAGTGTCAACTTTGAAAGCAAACGTTGGTGATTCAAAAGGTTATGGAAGCCGATTTCAGTCCCCACGCGGAAGGATTTAGAGAGGATTAATCCAGTCTTAAAGGTTCTCTGTAGGAGGAGCCTGATGGAGTTCAGAGGGGTTTAAAACAAACACCTCATTAAGGGTCATTAGAGCTGCTGATTGGAATTTACCCCCAATGTCGCTGGCAGAAATTCCAATGGGGAACAGTCATTTTAAAAAAGAGAGAGCCTCCTTATAATATGAAAGATGTGCTGATTGCCTCATCTAATTACTCAAGAGAAAAGCCACCAAAACAAATTTAAAGGGTCTCATACATAATTACAGAGAATTAACCATCAGCCCTGCAAACCCACCGTCCTTACAATTGGCCAAAGAAAAGCCTTTTTCCCCCTTTGGAAGGAATGTGATGTTGCTTACCCAAAGTTTATCAGACAAACATAATTTCATTTCCATGGTAAAGCTTAGCAAACTAGGAAGGGCTAAAGAGTCTAGGAGGCTCGCTGTACAAATCCCAACAGGACCCGAGCTTGTGCTGAATCGGGACTGCGTCTTACAGTGAAGGAAATTTTAAAAATACTTTTATTAGTGCCTTGTAATTATACATCATAGTGAGATTCAAAGTGATACAAGCATCCATGCACACAGCACTTGGTATATTTTCCTCCGCACCCCTGTGAACCGCCTCCTCCCTCCCCGTACATGTGAACGAGATTGGTAATGATACCTTCATATGTGGACATGACCTTATTTGAACTGTTCCCTTCCTCAATCCTCCTTTTTCTCCTCCCTCCCCCAATCCTCTTCCACTAATTTGCGGCTCTCTCTCCTCATTTAACGGAAGTCCCTTTTGCTTCCTAGTTTCTCTCTAGCTTCTACGTATGAGAGAAAACATATGACCCTTGACTTTCTGAGACTGGCTGATCTCACTTAGCATAATGTTCTCTAGTTCCATCCATTTTCCTGCAAATGATTTTGTTCTTCGTTATGACCGAGTGAAATTCCACTGTGTGTATATACCACATTTTCATTATCCATTTATCTGTTGACGGACACCTGGGTTGGTTCCATAATTTGGCTATTAAATTGTGCTGCTACAAACACGGGTATGCACATATCACTATAGTATTCTAACTTTAATTCTTTTGGAAAGATACCGAGGAGTGGTATGTGTGGGTCATATGGTGGTTCCATTCCTAGTCTGATCTCTATAGTGGTTGTACTAATTTACAATCCACCACCAACCTTGTATAAGAATTTCTATTTCCCTACATCCTTGCCAGCATTTATTATTATTTGTATTCTTGCAAATCAAAACTACCCTGAGATTCCATTTAACTCCAGTTAGAATGGCAGTCATCAGAGAGGAAATTTGTAAGTGAAGGAGGCCCAGGACAGCAAAGGCCAGCTGTGTATTTATTTATTTATTTATTTATTTAGTACTGAGAATCGAACTCAGGGGTATTCAACCTCCAAGTTACACCCCCAGCCATTTTTACTTTTATTTCAAAACAGGGTCTCACTAAGTTGCTGAGGGCCTTGCTTAGTTGCTGAAGATGGCCTTGAACCTATGGTCCTCCTGTCTCAGCCTCTCAAGTACTGGGATTACAGGCGTGCACCACCACACCTGGCCTGGCTGTATATTTTACAAGCAAGTTTCCAAGATTACCTTACTGGCTCTCTTAACACTCAGAAATATTTCTCACGCTTGCTTTTTTTTTATTCTTTTAATGTGAAATCTCTTTGATTTAAAACAAAATAATAGACTGAGCGTGGTGGCACATGCCTGTAATCCCAATACTTGGAAGGCTGAGACAGGAGGATCACAGGTTCAAGGGCCAGCCTCAGAAACTTAGATCCTCACTCAGCAACTTAGCAAGACCTTGCTTCTTTTTTTTTTTTTTTTTTTTTTTTT
>PVJS01011722.1:0-45155 GCA_004027185.1 Glis glis
AGGAAGGAAGGAAGGAAGGAAGGAAGGAAGGAAGGAAGGAAGGAAGGAAGGAAGGAAGAAGGAAGGCATGGTGGCACACACCTGTAATTCCAGTACTTGGGAGGCTGAGACAGGAGGATCGCAGGTTGGAGGACAGCCTCAGCAAATAGACTCTTATCAACCTAGCCAGACCCTGTTTCAAAATACAAATAAAAACAGGGCTGGAGGTAGAATGCCCCAGGACTCAATCCCCAGTACCACACACACCCAAACAAAGGACGGAAGGACGGGTCAGCACACCTTGGCGATTTCGTTCTCCAGATTCAGTTCTTCCCCTGCAAGAGCTGAGTGAACCGACTGGGCCTAGAAGTGGCTCAGGGCTTTGGCGGAAGGAATACAGATTCTTCCCCTGCACCACAGTAAATTTAAATTAGATAAAGCCCCAGGACTCGGGAGCGGGAGTGGCCTCTCAGCCCTGTGGAACGCCCGGATCTGACCTTGCTCTTGGCATCTTTTCCCAACCTTTCCAGGCGGACAAGGAGCAAGATGGATGGTTATTCAGGATCGCCACCCCAGGCCAGGCCTCCGGCTGGTATTTTTATCTTTTTTTTTTTTTTCTTTGCGGTACTGGGGATTGAACCTAGGGAGTTCTACCTCCGAGCTACACTCCCAGCCCTATTTTTTTATTTTGAAACAGAGTCCCACTAAGTTGCTGAGACTGGCCTCGAACCTGTGATACTCCTATCTCAGCCTCCCAAGTACTGGGATCACAGGCATGTGCCTCCACGCACGGCTACAGGTAAGGAACTGGCGGTGCGGAGCCTAACCTGGGTTGACCAGCTGTTCCGGTTTACGCGGGCTTTTCCTAATTGTTGCAGGGAAAGTCTTGCGCCCCTGGAAGCCCTTGGGTTCCGGGAAAAACAGAAGGGCTAAGTCACCCTGGAACTAGTAAGAGGTACACGGAGACTCAAAGCCCGGCCTCTGCACTCCGAAGCCTCGCTCTTTCGGGAACACAGCCCAGCAGCAGGGGTGTGTGCGCGTGCGTGTGGGGGAGAAGAATTGAGGGGCTTCGGCTCCCGGATGGGCTTCCTGGCTTTTTAGAAACTGCCTTTCTTGGCAAATAAAATAAGGAGATACCAAAAAGCCACAAAACAAAAGTATAACTTAGTGAGTTACCAGTCAAATAGTCTCATCATTACTACCTGGGTCTAGATGCAAAACTGAAATCTACTCCATCCCTCCACCTGCCCCGTCTTCGACACTATGCCCTTCTCTACCCAGTGAGCGACCACCATCCTTACTTCTAATAATCACTTCCTTGCAGGCCTTGCTAAGTTGCTGAGGCTGGCCTCGAAACTGCGATCCTCCTGTCTCAGCCTCCCACGTGCTGGGAGGACAGAGCAGAGGTTGAGGTATGGAGGTTGAGTGCTTTAGTTTTATCACCCCAGGATGAATCCCTAAGCAATATAATTTAGTTCTGTATGTGTGCTAACTTATTTCATGTGTCTTTCTGTGTGTGTGTGTGTGTGTGTGTGTGTGTGTGTGTGTGTTTTACTGGGGATTGTACCCATGGACCTCTGAGCTACACACCTAGCCCTTTTTATTTTTATTTTTCACTTTAAAACAGGGTCTCACTAAGTTGCTGAGACTGGTCTTGCACCTGAGATCCTCCTGTCTCAGCCTCCCAAGTACTAGGACAGGATTACAGGTATGGGTGTGTACCGCCTGGCTCCATGTAATTACTTTATATAATTTTAAGACAAAATTAAAATTTAAAATATGAATCCCAAAAATACAAAAAAAATAAAAGGAGGTAAATGAACCTGTCTGTACATTTTGTGATATGACGACAGGGAGAGAAGTCATAGAAATAGAACTGCACACCTTTAATGAAATATATAGGTGCTAAAAGAACTGGAAAAACGACAAGATAACTCTTTTCAGTAATAATATTGCTAGTGGTAGTATGTGGTTTTGCTATTCTGGGAAAGCTGTACTGATAATATGGGATAAGGCTGCTGAGTAATTAACTTATCATCCAGGCTGTTAGTTAGTTTTAGTTAGTTAGTTAGTTAGTTAGTTCTGAGGATTGAATCCAGAGGCATTCTGAGCTACACCCCACCCTCAGTCCTATTTTATTTTTTATTTGGAAACAGGGTCTCACTAAGTTGCTGAGGGCCTCCCTAAGTTGTCAAGGCTGGTCTCGAACCAGCGATCCTCCTGTCTCAGCCTCCCAAGTACTGGGATTACAGGCGTGTACCACCATACCTGGCTCATCCAGGCTGTTTTTGAGAACAAAGATTCTGGCTATGGGCAAAAGGAAATATAGATTAGGATAGAGGAAGTTAAGTTAAAACTAGGTAATTCTGGAACTAGAATGGAAACCTTGGTTTGAGTCCCCAATATATTTTGTCTTATCAAGACAGGGAGATACTCCTGATCAATAGTTCTATCCACTCGAGAGAACTAGCTACAGCTAAAACATCAATAACAGGAAGCACTTTAGCATGCGTATTGGGGTCTCTATATACCATGTCACTAAAAACAAAAAAACCAAGGCTGCTTGGGGAAATAGTTCATTCCAGGTCTAGTATAAGAAATATAGAGGAGTAAAGTTGGGCATGGTAGCACACACCTGTAATCCCAGTACTTTAGAGGCTGAGACAGACGGGAGGAGACTGCAGCCGGGCGTGGCGGCGCATGCTTGTAATCCCAGTACTTGGGAGGTTGAGACAGGAAGATCGCAGTTGCGAGGCCAGCCTCAGCAAGTAGTGAGATTCTCATCAACCTAAAGAGACCCTGTTTCAAATTTTAAAAGTAAAATAAAAGAGGGGTAGGGGTGTATTTCGAAGGTAGAATGCCCCTGGGTTCAATCCCAGCACTTGGGAGGCTGAGGCAAGAGGATTGCAGATTCAAAGCCAGCCTTGGCAACTTAGCAAGACCCTGTTTCCAAATAAGAAATAAAATTGGACTGGGGGTATAACTTGGGGGTAGAATGCCTCTGGGTTCAATCCCCAGGACCACAAAAAAATATATATATATAAATGTAAGTGCTGCCAGGCGTGGTGGCAAATGCCTGTAATCCCAGTACTTGGGAGGCTGAGACAGAAGGATCGCAGGTTCCAGGCCAGCGTGAGATAACTTAGCAAGACCATGTTTCTAATTAAAAAATAGGGCCAGGGGTGTAGCTCAGAGGTAGAATGCCCCTGGGTTCAATCCCCAGTAGCACACACACACACACACACAAATTTAAGCACAATGATGTTTATTCACTGTTTAATATGCACACCCCAAATGTAAGCTGCACAACTATTCAAAAGTAGGGAATTAAATACTGAACTATATCAATTACAAACTGTTAATTCAATAAAGTATTAAATAAATTGAACTATTCGGAACTCTTATGCAATTGTCAGAAATGGTTTATTGTCATAGGCAGATTTTCGGAAAGTAGTATTATTAAAAGAAAAAAGAAAAAGAATCTACCAATGTGTGTTCACTTGTTCATTCACTGTGTGCCAAATACACACTGAGCACGGGCTGTGTGTCAGCCCCTGCACTGAGCCCAGGCGTTAAAATCACAACCAATACAGGCTGCCCTTTTCTCCCCCCTTGCGTGCTTCATGAACTACGCAGACCAGTTCCTCCAGCCTGGATCTCCACCAACTACTAATTCTTTCTTACTAAGATCTTTGGGATTTCACAAACCCTGTAAATTGCTTCTGATTCTTACACCACAAATGACTATAGGCTCCAAGTGGTTTGTGTACCTTTTCTACTATCATAGTACTTAGACTAGTGGGAAGGAAGTGTATCTTACCCAGCAGAACCAAGTCTTCCCTTTCCCAACACCATTCTCCAAGGGAAGGCATCTAGAATCATGGGAATACTGTGAGTGAGGGCTCAAACGGTCCAGGCTGAGGGTCCTCAGCACCTAACTTAGCACTGCCCAGCATCAGTGTGCCTGTCTATAAGATAAGCACTGTTGGGTTCATGTCAAATGTAATCACAGCTCTACAGTGCTAAGACAATGACTGCTACACAACAAAAAATCTCTAGACATTGCTTCCTTTCCTGCTTCTGTTCCTCTTGTCAAAGACTGGTTTCTAGCCGGGCGTGGTGGCGCACGCTTGTAACCCCAGTACTTGGGAGGCTGAGACAGGAGGATCGCAGGTTCACAGCCAGCCTCAGCTACTTAGTGAGACCCTCCACAACTTAGACCCTGTTTCAAAATAAAGAACAAAAAAATAGGGCAGGGATGTAGCTCAGAGGTAGAATGCCCCTGGGTTCAATCCCCAGTACCGCAAAAAAAAAAAAAGGACTGGTTTCTTCTACACAATTCACCGGTATGAAAAGGAGTAGGAGCAGGACTTCAGCTGGGATGTTTATTTTCTATTTTTCTCATAACTGAGGAAAAGAGTGGTCTGGCTTACACACAGATCCTCTGAAAATGTTCACCAGCGCTGTCTGATGGTTAACACAGGTTAAGGTCAAGACTCCTCCCTTCAACAAACAGACCGACATCAGCAGGTGCGCACGGACAAGTGTCTGTGTTTATCTGCTTCCAAAACACAAGTCCCTCGTCCTTGCTTCCATCTCTCTGGTACGTGTGACTAGAGCACAAGGGAGAAGTAGAACATGGGCGTGCAAGCGAGGAACCGAAGGGGAGGCACAGGCACATGACATGGGGCTGGCCAATCAGACGATTCCATCCACCCGGCTTCCGTGTGTGGCCCACAGGTGCGCAAATCAGTCCACTCACTTGCAATTCTAAGATTTTCTTGGAACTACTAACAGTCAACTTCTCTTCTTTCTGCTAGGGCGATTCAGTTGGAGGAGTATAAGCCTGGGGCTGCTGGGGTCACTGTTGAGAGAGTTCGAGAGGAAAGCCGAACCAAGTAGCTGGAAGACTTGATCATTCTGATGGTAATGTCTGACTCCTCCGGATCTGACCTACCTGAAGCCAAACCTATGCTTGGACTCATTATATGAGGCTAAAGCTATCTATCTATCAATCATCTTTCTTTCTTTCTTTCTTTCTTTCTTTCTTTCTTTCTATCTACCTACCTACCTACCTATCATCTATCTATCTTTCTTTCTATCTACCTACCTATCATCTTTCTATTTATCTTTCTATCTACCTACCTATCATCTATCTATCTACCTACTTACCTATCATCTTTCTTTTCTTTCTTTCTTTCTTTCTATCTACCTACCTATCATCTATCTATCTTTCTTTCTTTCTATTTATCTACCTATCTACGTATCATCTATCTACCTCCCATACTTGAGGATCCCTCTAAAGAAGCACGTGAAATAAGAAGCCATATGCAAAGAGTTTAGTTGAGAAGTGATCCCAGAAGCTCCAGCAGGGGGATGGGCAAGGGAGACAGAGAGGAGGCAGCCAGCAGGGATCCATTCTTGAACAGGGAAGTGCTCAAGGGCCCCTTGGACTCAGTCCCACTCAGGAACTCTGGGAGACCTCGTGCAGCACACATTCAGAGCAATGCCACGAAGGGGTGAAGGAGTAATGAGCCCTCTCCTACCTGTCCTTGTCTCGGGCTGTCCCCAGGGCTCATTGGTACCCCCTTCCTCTCTGACCTGCTAGAGAATGCCCTCTCTGGGGCAGAGTGCCAGGGGCTATCGGAAGGCAAACTGGGGTGCAGCATCTGGGGGAAATGGGTGAGATGCTCTTGGTTTTTATTGTTTGTTTTTCTGCAGAAGAAGGATGATTAATCTAGACTTTCTGCCATTTGTAATGGGGAAACATCCTGACCAATATATACAATATTTCTGCCCAAGTCAAGGGTCAGCCGAGGTAACCTTTAAATGTCCCTGGCACAAAACAGCTGTGGATTCTTCCTCAGCCTAAACCCATCCCAGACATGACACCTTCCAGATTACAAGGAGAACCCTACCTATCTTTCATGTGCTGCACCCATGCCGGTCACAGCTGGCAAGATCATCCACGGACATCCCAGAGTGCTAGAAGTGGTAGGCCCTGCAGCCTTCCAGAGCGAGCTGGTCCTCCAAGAAGCCGTCTCCTACAACTGCCGTTCCATTTGAGGTCCTATGCCCCAGGCCCTTCCCTGGGCTAAGGTGACCACCCGCAGAAACCACGGGGTCTACCAGCCCCCACAGCCCTGTGGCAGCTGCCCAGAGCCTCTATCTTTTTTGGTTTTTTGGTTTTTTTGCAGTACTGGGGATTGAACTCAGGGGCATTCTACCTCCAAGCTACAACCCAGTCCTATTTTTTATTCTTTATTTGGAAACAGGGGCTCACTAAATTGCAGAGGGCCTCACTAAGTAGCTGAGGCTGGCCGCGAACCTGGATCCTCTGGTCTCCGCCTCCCAAGTACTGGGATTACAAGCATGTGCCACCATGCCTGGCCAGAGCCTCTATCTTTAACATGCCCTAGAAAAGGTATAAACCTCCCACCCAGTGAGCCAAGGGAAAACTGGCCCCAGTCCTCCCACAGCAAAAGTCTGAGGTACAGGGGCCAGGACTCCACATTTGGGCTTCGGCAATCCTGTCCCCAACTCAGGAGGACGCCTAGACAGAGGGAGGGCAGGCCCAGTACATGCTTCTTCTCCTAAGGGTTTGCTTAGAGGTGATAAATATCTCTCATTTCTATTGTGAATGAGATCTTTCGTTCCCATTATTTTTTTCTAAGTGGATACTGTTGGAAATAGGAAAGGTATTGATTTTTGTACATTTATTTTGTAACAGGCTGCCTTACTGAACTCTCATTATTTCTAATAGTTTTTCAGTTCAATTCTCTCAAATGGAGAGAAAAAAAAGTTTAGGCGATGTGACAAAATTGGCAAGAGCCCATGATCAGTCACCACCAAGCTGCGTGTTCTGAGAAGTATATGAAATCCAGACAGAAGCAAAGCCCCACCTGGGCTGCACACGTGTTGTCTGTTCCCACCCACTGCACCCTGCAGCTGAGCACCCCCCAGCTCACTGCACCCTGGGCCCAGGATACTCTCCACGGTAGCGAAGAGAGTCTTTGAAGGGCTGGGGACATAGCTCAGCAGTATAGCGCTTGCCTAGCAGGCACGAGTTCCTGGTGAGGTTGAATAGAAGAAATAAAAGAAATAAGTAGAAAGGAGACATAAAGGAAGAACAAGGAAAACGTAACCTTAATATGGAAGCTTGTGGCAAAGTTCCTCAATACCCTTACTCTTCAGCCAGGCCTATTGGTACCAAGTTTCTGAGGAATTTACAAGTCTTTACTGATTACCCTGAGCCCTGCTGACTATCCTCAAAGGGTTATCTACTGATCGGACAACAGAGACCACACAAAAGATCTGGAAAGATGGCCAGACACCATACTGGAAACTTATAAAATACCTTGAACTATTAATCATCCAGCCTAGGAATAGTTAAGTAGAAGAGATATTTGTTAGTCAGAGGACAGAGGTCACACAAAAGGACAATCTCCTCGGGTATTGTTATAGTTAGCTATAGAATGGCCCCTTGAAGAGCTCATAAATTGGTGTTTGGAGCTGATGTAATTGAGTCATGAGGGCTGTAATCCCAGCACTGGATAAATCCATTGTAATGGATTTATCTGGGTGGTGGCCTGGGCCAGTAGGGTGTGGCTGGAGGGCGTGGATCCCTGGAGGTGTGGCCTTGGGAATTATATATGGTTTATCTTCCCGCTGCTCTCTCTTGCTTCCAACCTCCATGATGTGAGGAGCGCAGCCCATGTGCTCTCCCTCGCTCTGCTTCCTGCCGCCATGCCCTGAGATCCATAGTCCCTGGCCTCACATGGACTGAACCCAAAGCCTTAAGAAAAGAAATCTTCTTTCCTCTAAGTTATGTGGTCAGGCCTTTGGATTATGACTGCGAGGATGCTGAGTGGAACAGGTACTGTTAGCCATCTGACCTGGAAATGGTTTAAGAGTAATCTCCTTGGGCATGGTTAGCCGTCCTTGAAGAGTTTCAACAAGGAGATAGCTATCTAGAAGACAGGGAAGACCCCACCAGGACCCTGCAGATGACCAAAACACCCTCAGTCATCTTGTGACCACAGGACTGACATCATCCTCACGTACCTCCTCCTGCCCACCCCTCACAGATGTCTCCTATAATAGAAAAGCCATGAGCCCCCCAGATGCGTCTCTCTCACTCTGGAGATGGCCCGCATTCTCTCTTGAATGTATATTTCTTACTTTCCTAAATAAATAAGTCTGTCTATGTCTCTAGCAGGCGCTGAAATTCTTCTCTGTCACATAAGCCAAGGACCCCGCCATTGCTGGGTTGTATTCCCTTCTCTCCCCCGCTAGGAACTCCTCCGGACCCCTCATGGAATCCACCCTTCTCCTGTGACACTGAGATCGATCCCCAGCACTGGAAAAAAAGAAAAGAAAATCTGAGACTCAGAAGTGTTGTCCTTGGCTAGGGACCAATGGCCAAACTTCTAGCCTTCCTGGACTGTCCAGCCCAGGCAGTATTCCTCACTATGAGAGGCGCTGGGCGGGGGGCTAACCTCTAAACCTGACCCCAGCCTGTCATCCATGCCTACTGTGTGCAGCCTGACTGAGCACCTACTGTGTGTGGGTTTGGGAATAGGAGACCACAAAATGTCTAGTCCCTTCCTCTTAGGACTTCCAAGCATAGAGCATCCCCGTTGCTGTGCCAGACATTGTCTTACCAGATTCTCTTACTCTTGGATACACACCTTGCTATTGGCTCAGACTTTTCTTTGTGTGATGTGCCAACAGTCAACACTCTACCCAGAGCCCCTCCGATCCCTCTTGCAGGTGCCGCGCGGCCTTCCCCTGGCTTGTGTGAGCTTGCTTCAGCCGCCTGCACCTGCCACTCCTGGTGGAGCGCAGCCCTGGGGGGTGAGAGTGGCTCTGTCCTCGCCTGCAGGAACCAGAAATGCCTGCGAGCCGGGTCCCCTCCAGGCAGCCCTTGGTCAAGGACTGACGGGTGCAGATGCATCGGGCTCCTCGAGGTAACTTACACCCCCGAGCTCCTGGGGGGCGCTCCTCAACGCATCCCTCACACAGCAGCCCTCCTCTCTGGGCTTGCTTCTGTGGAACCTAACCTAAGATCAGCAAGCGTCTGACCTCCCGCCGCCATAGTCCCCCATCTGTCGGGTGGGCACAGTTAGAAAGTCTCCCGAGAAAAGGGTCCAGATTCTGTTATGGACTAAATTGTGTCCCCTCCAAAAAAACGTTTTATATGTCGAAGACTTAACCCCAAGGCAACTATAGAGACAGGTCCTCCAGGAGGGGATGAAGGCTAAATGGAGTCATAAGGATGGGGCCCTCGTCTGATGGTACGAGTGTCCTTACAAGAAGAGACAGCGAGCACGTGTGCTGTCTAGAGCCATCTGTCTCTCTCTGTCTCTCTCTGCTAGTGCTCAAAGAGTAGGCCATTGAAACAGGGTCTTGCTAAGTTGCTGAGAGTCTCACTATGCTGCCGAGGCTATCCTTGAACCTGTGATCCCCGTTTCAGCCTCCCAAGTACTGGGATTATCAAGTGCACGCCACCAGGCCCGGCTTCATGTGAACACACAGCAAGATGGTGGCCATCTGCGAGCCAAGAGAAGAAGCCTCACGGTGCCACCAACCTTGCCGGCGCCCTGATGGTGGACCTCCGGCCTCCAGAACTGCGCGACATCCCTTCCTGTTGTGTGAGCCGCCAGGCCTGTGGCGCTTTGTGCAGCAGCTGGGCTGACGAATGCAAACGCCTCCACCTGCTCTCTGGCTGGGATCCTGGACCGTCATCCCGGGCATCATTCAAGTAGCCAATCACCAGGAGCTCGTGCCACACGACAAAAGCGCCCTGGCGCTGGGACGACTCCATCTCACTCCACTGCAAATAAAATTGGAGCCGGAGACCCGAGCTTGGCCGGTGTCGTCTGTACAGGGCCAGATAGTAAATATCTCGAGCTTCGCAGGCCAAACGCAGTCTGCGATGCAGTTGCTCAGCTCGGCTGAGGCGGGTCGGAAGCTGCTGTAGGTGGTGCCTGAACGAATTGAGTGAGGCCAGGCCGCAGAAAACCTCGCAGAGAAACACGGGCCTCGTGAGCAGCGACGTGCTGACCCTTGACCCTCTGGGCTGGATGGGAGTTCAGAGAGCCTCAGGCACGCTCCTGACTACGAAGCGCAGGACAAGGCCCGCGAGGACTCAGGGGGAGGCAGACTCGACTGGGTCCCCCTCCTTGTTTCTATTCTATGGTTCAGAGCTGAGGCACATGGCTTCTGTGGATATTGGGCACAGAGGTGACGTGAGGCCCCAGGAGGGGGAGGGAAGAGCAAGAGTCAGAAAAAAGCACATGCACTCTCTGTGTCTCTTCTGATAGAGACACTAATCCCATCAGTCAGGGGCCCACCCTTATGACTCCATTTAGGCGCGACAGCCATTGCCCCCCCCCCCCCAGCACCAGCCTGGAAGCCCGGAGCAGGCCCGGGAGCACGGGGCCCTATTGATCTTCAAAGGAAGGTGCAAGGTCTGGAGACCAAGGTCGGGGCCCAGGGGAGAGGAGCCTGGAGCTGAGCTCCAGGGGTGATGGGGAGGAGGGCCCTCGCTCACAGCAACACAGGGACGGCGGCGCCCACCTGCACAGGTAGAACAGCATCCTGTTCTCACCGGCCTTTGCGTTAGGCACGAAGCTCTGAGTCTACATGAGCCCCCAGCCACAGGAGCTCCAAGCGTGGCTTTGCATTCACAGAGGCAGCCAGGGCCTTCAGCCTCTGGGCCCGGGAGATGACAACTGAGCATTTGAACGTGTGTGTGTGTGAGTGTGTGTGTGTGTGTGTGTGTGTGTGTGTGTGTGTGTGTGTGTGTTTTCTCTCCATTGCCATAGACCACTGGGCTCAGATAAGAGTCTCTCAGACATGCGGGGAGGGGACAGCTGTTCACAGCAATGATCCTCCTAGGCGTCAAGATTCTTTGCAAACCGGGAGTGGTGGCGCATGCCTGTAATACCAGTACTTGGGAGACTGAGACAGGAGGATTGTAGGTTCGAGGACAGCCTCAGCAATGTACTGAGACTCTCAGCAACCCAGCGAGACTGTTTCAAAACAAAAAATAAAAAGGGTTGGGGGTGCAGCTCAGAGGTAGAATGCCCCTGGGTTCAATCCCCAGTTACACACACACACAAAGATCCCTGATGGCCCCCCTCCTTCAGGGATTCCATAAAGTCCCCTCAGAAATATGGGCCCACCCAGCAAGAAAATCTACCAAGTCACAGACTTGACGTTTTGCTCTTTAAAGACAGAAATTTACAGATGGGGAAAGAGACACGCAAGGGGGACATTTGGGCCCTGGCAGAGGCCTGATTCTACCTGGGCTTCTTCTGTTTGACCACCTCTGTGCCAAGAAAAAAGGAATCGAATCCTAGAAACAGACTTCTAAAAAAATCTTCATATTAACCGGGTGTGGTGGCACACGTCTGTAATCTCTGTACTTGGGAGGCTGAGACAGGAGGATCACAGGGCTGAGGACAGCCTCAGCAGTATGGTGAGACTCTCAGCAACCTAGCGAGATCCTGTTTCAAAACAAAAATTAGGAAAAGGGCTGGGGATGTAGCTTGGAGGTAGAATGTCTCTGGGTTCAATCCCTACTAACACACACACACACACACACACACACACACACAATCTTCATATCAACAAAATTTTGGTTTTCAGCCATCTGAAATTAAAGAAAACCTGAACGGTGGGAGCTATTATAGATTCATGAGGTAAAGAAAGGAGAAGACAGGGAGCTCTGGGTCTGTGTCACATGACTTCTGTGCTGCAGAAACTTAATGAGAAACACACCACATTTCCAGAACCCTCTTTCTAGTCAGGGCTCCCGCTGAGATAAAAGGTCACAAGAAGAGAAGGAGGGAGAGGGCTGGAGCCCCCGCCAGAGCGCTGTGGAGCTGGGAGTCACTTTGACCAGAAAGTCGCCCAAATTTCATAGAAGCTGCGATCACGCCTGATAGTCTAGACTGATTATTTTCTTTGAATGCCAGATGTGAAGAGCTTTCATAAGGGAACCTCAAACGCCACCCATTTAAAAACAAATCGACCCAGGCTGCATTCACCGCGCAAAGGAGAACTCTCCATCCACAGGCAGAGCCAGGCCTGGGCTGCACGACCCGCTGCTGCCCCCTGCAGGCCGAGAGCGGCGGGGCGGCGAGAGGCCGGCCAAGGCCCAGGTTCCGGGCTCAGCCAGGCCCCGCAGATCCCTGCAGGCCTCCTGTCCTTGTGTCCTTCTGTCCTCTGGCAGGACAATGCCAGAGGTGTCCGCCCATGGCTGGAAGAACTGAGCCGCGCCTGGGCCTCAGCGTTACAGTCTCATTCTATCTTGAACTCCACAAGATGAAGAACTCAACCCCTTTCCTAGGAGAAAATCAAGAAAATTGCTGGGCGCTTAGAATCCCCACACTTGGGAGGCTGAGACAGGAGGATAGCGGGTTCACAGCCAGCCTCCGCAACTTAGCGAGGCCCTCTGCAACTTGGTGAGACCCTGTTTTAAAATAAAATAGGGAGCCGGGTGTGGTGGCGCACGCCTGTCATCCCAGTACTTGGGAGGCTGAGACCGGAGGATCTGGGTTCGTGGCCAGCCTCAGCTACTTAGTGAGGCCCTCCACAACTTAGTGAGACCCTGTTTCAAAATAAAGAATAAAAAATAGGGCTGGGGGTATAGCTTGGAGGTAGAATGCCCCTGCGTTCCATCCTCAGTACTGAAAAAAATAAAATAAAATAGGGCTGAGGGTGTAGCTCAGAGGTAGAATGCCCCTGGGTTCAATCCCCAGTACCACACAAAAAAGGGGCAGGGGACCTTCAAAATTGAGTGATGGGCCCCTGGATAAAACTGGCCTATCTGGTATTTGACACCAATGCCCCACCTGTGACCCTCTGTGCCCTGGCCATGGACAGCCAGGGTTCCCATCTCGAGGATGATGGAATGATGTAACTAGGGCTCCATTGTCCAAGCGTGGCCAGACCAGCAAAGAGGAAGCATGGTGCCCTGTGGGCCGGCGGGACCAGGCCGGGTGCCTCGACCTCCCCCTGCCTCGGGCCGGGTGTGGGTCTAGACTGAGGCTGCTGCCCTGCCTCGGGGCTGAGGAGACTCAGCTCACACACCCCAGCTCCCCACCCCCAGGATCCTAGAGCCAGGAATGTCTTGGCCTCCCTCCAGCCTCTGGAATCTTCTGATGGCCCTGCGTTTCTCCCCCTGCCCGGCAGTTTGGGCCTGCACCCCACACAGGGACCCACTGTAAACATCAGCATGAGGCTGGCAGGGGGCCGCCCATTCGGCTGCCCTCTGAATCTGTTTGAGATGTTCAAGGCCTTTAGAAGGGGCTGTGTCTGGCAAGGACCTCCCAAGGAATTCATGTTTATTTTATTATTATTGTTGTTGTTGTTGTTATTTTATTGGGGATTGAATCCAGGGGCATGCTGCCCTGGATTATACCTCCTGCCCTTTTATAAAAATATTTTATTTTAGCTGGGCGTGCTGGCATACATTTGTAATCCCAGGATTTGGGAGGCTGAGACAGGAGGAGGATCACAGGTTCGAGGACAGCCTCAGCAAGTGAGACTTTCATCAACCTAGCAAGACCCTGTTTCCAAATGAAAATGAAATAGGATTGGAGATGCAGTTCAGAGGTAGAATGCCCCCAGGTTCGATCCCCAGTACCACAAAATAAATAAATAAATAAACAAATAAATAAATATTTTATTTTGAAATAGGGTCTCCCTAAGTTGCTGAGGGTCTCGCTAAATTGCTAAGGCTGGCCTCAAACCTGCAATCTTCCTGTCTCAGCCTCCCAAGTCCTCCTGTGAAGGACCTCTGCCCTTGTGGCTTGGCCAGGGCAGGCCCAGCCCTGTGCTGCGTCCTCCTGCCTGCCTGGTCCTGCCTGGTCATCCAGGCCTTTGGTTTCCTCTGGTGGTGTTGACTTAGGACTCCATAGCGTCGTGCCCTGGGTGTTCCCTCCTGTTCTGACGCATCTCTCTACGGGCTCCCTGTCCAGCAAGGCAAAGCCACTTGCCATGCCCGCTGTCTGCCACCTCTGGGCTCCTCTGCCAGGGGGACCTCCCGCCCCCTGTCCCGCCCTCAGCCCTCCTGTGCCCCACTGGGGCAACCTCTGACACCAGCCTCCCCTGCGGCCATTTCCCCACTCCCTGCAGAGACTCCCGCTGGGCCGCACTCAGCAGATGTTTGCTGATGCCCTCATCGCTGCGCATCTGCACGTGACTGCCGCTGTGTCCAGGGACCACACTGCCGCTCTGGAAACCGACACCGGAAACCTGGGACCCACAGGACTGAGTATTTGCCTGTGGGATTGTCCCAGCCGAAGAGGTTTCCTTCCAGCCCCACTCACTCCTTCTCCAGGGCACCCAAAGAGAAGCTGATTTTGCCGTTCCAGTACAAGTTGGCCAGAGGTCCCTGTGGGGCCCAAGGGCGGCCGACCCAGGGAGGTGTCACCCAGCCAGGGCTCCAGGTCCACCTGCCGGAGCAGCCTCCTCTGGGAAGGGCTGCCTGGGGTTCCTCAGGTGTGGCTGGGAGCTGGAGGGGGGCTTCCCTGAGAGCGATCAGTTCATTCCTAGAACTACCTTCTGGAAAACCCAGCCCAGAGAAGCCTTGTTGCTAGTCCTGTGTAACATGTAAGTAGAGTGGCACAATGTATCAGTCACTCACACCTTAGTGAAAACAAATGAAGAGGAAGGAGCCAGTCTTTGCATCATAGAATCTTAGGACCAATGGGGACCTTAGCTCCAGTGCCTTCTGTCCCGCTGGTTTCGTTCCTTTCACACAATGCTGGATCTATAGCTTGATACATTTACAGAACGCATCTCCTACCTTCTCTCTCTTACAACCTCCCTACCCTTTCCTAAGCTATTTATTTATTTTTTCTGTGGTACCAGGGATTGAACCCAGGGGCATTTTACCTCTGAGCTACACCCCCAGAACAATTTTATTTATTTATTTTATTTTAAAACAGAGTCTTGCTAGTTTGATGATAGTCTCACTACTTGCTGAGGCTGTCCTCAAACCTGCAATCCTCCTGTCTCAGCCTCCCAAGAACTGGGATTACAGGAGTGTGTCACCACACCCAGCCCTAAGCAATTTAAAATCTAAACACTCACCGGTCAGGCACCTCATGAAAACAAGCATCTTTCCTTAAAATTGCAAAGACTAAAAAAGGTACCAGTTCCAATTGCCATCCAGTAGAGACCCTCGGCATTTCCTGGCGGACCTCTCTGGCCTGGGAAGCTCCCAGACCCCCTTAGCCTAGCTGAGATAGGAGAAGGAAGGTAGGACTCATCACCAGCCACCCCACTGGCCCAAGATGGGAGGTGACAGCTCTCAGATGGAGAGGAGGCTGCCACCCCAGGAAGAGGCGGCATGCCCAACGTGACTCCAGTCAACAGGGCCTGGACAAATCAGTGGCAAGTATTTACCAGGGACCTTCCAAAAATGGTTCCTGGGGGTTGGGGTGTGGAGGGGGTGCCCCTCACTAGTTCTTCACTCCTGCGTGGGAACTCCCACCCCCAGAGAGAGCAGGACACCCGCTCCTGTTTGTCCAGCTCCCCCCTCCACCCTGTCCCTCTCCTGCCCCGTCCCAGCCTAGAGAAGTAGAGGGGTGCGAGGACAGCTGGGCCCAAGGAGAGCTCAGGGCTGGAGGCGAGAGTAACAGGAGGGGAGGACCAGAGGGAGAACTACTTTTAAGCCCATCTGTTCGTACGTGAGAAGCAAGGCACGTGGCTTTCACTGTGGCGAGTTGTCCTTGGTCAGGAGAGACCTGGAGTTCTGAAGCCACAAGTCTGGGTTCGAAGCCCCCCCGTGCCACCAACTGGCCTGGTGGGGACATAGATGCACCTGCCTTACAGAGGATGGGAATATTTTTGAAGGATGAAGCACTTGGGCTCATGCTTGGTACACAGTAAAAGCAATCGAGTGGGAGTAAGAGGCATAAATAGCGTTAATGAGTCCTGGCGCTGTAGGTAGAGCCGCAAAGCGCCAGGCAAGCGCTTCACAGTTTGCAGAGAGCTTCACGGTTTGCAGAGCGCTTCACGGTTTGCAGAGCGCTTCAGGTTTGCAGAGCGCTTCAGGTTTGCAGAGCGCTTCAGGTTTGCAGAGCACTTCAGGTTTGCAGAGCTCTCTTGGTTCTGTTCTTTCCTGTGATGCTCACGGCGCCCCCTGGAGGCCTGACCCTCCCGTCACAGATGACAAGATTGAGGTGTCCAAGTGCCAGGAAGTCTGCTTATCCTCTACGTGGGTTCCCAGTGAACATCAAAACCGAGCATCAGAAAAAGAGACTAGGTCCGATGAGTCCAGCCAGAATCTAGCAACCACATTTGGGGCCTGGTGGGCACAGTGCCCTGTTTTTAAGTGGGGGGGAGGGAAGGGCCCCTTGGGTAAACGCGGATGGAGCAAGGCTGAGCCCAGGCTCCTACCTGCAGCTTCCCTGCTGGTATCAGGGCACCCAGACCCCATGAGAACAAGGACGTTCGGCCGGGGTTTGCAAATGGACCGAAGCAGGTCGTGGAGGCTGTTGCCCTGCCTGCGTCCAAGGCCCCCTGACCCGGTCGCCATGTGGGCTAGAGATACAAGCACAGGGTGTCCGCTGCCAACCCCTCCCAGTGTCCTTTCCGCCTGCACCTGAGCGCCACCTAGTGGCAGGTGCCACGCATGGCGTCCAGATGTGCACTTTCCCCAGGACCGCCTCCCTGCAAGGAGAGCTATGTAGTGTGAAATGGGCAATTTCTACTCAGCACACATGCGACTCTGATCCTTTGAGATCTTTCCATACAGCCTTCCTTGTGCCGGTCCCTTAGCTTTATCCACGCCGGGCACCTGAAGGCACTAACCTGGCCAGTTGTAAGCCAGGAGACTGCTTGGAACGTCCGCCCTCTTTCCTATAGAGCCCTCAGGGACCTGTGATGTCCCAGAGGCGTGGCCAGGGTCAAGCGAGCAGTTACACTGCACAGTGTAAAGAATACAAAGCCGGACCTGAAGGTCGACTGGAGGGCGAGGCAGAGTGCTCCCAATACACCTGTCCCCCCTGTACGATTAGGGTAACATCGCCCACCCCTGACCTCGCACAGTGTGGTGGGGAATGTGCTCGGCAAACACATGATTCTGCTCAGCAAGAAGCCAGAGATGAAGCCAAGAGAAGCCGGGCATGGTGGTTCACACCTGTCATCCCAGTGCTTAGGAGGCTGAGAAAGGAGGAACGCAGGTTCAAGACCAGCCTCAGCAACTTAGCGAGACCCTCAGCAACATAGAAAGACCCTGTTTCAAAATCAAAAGGGCTGGGATGTAACTCAGAGGTAGAATGCCCCTGAGTTTAAACCCCAGTACCAAAACACGAAGAAAGAGAAAAGAAAAGGCAAGAGAATTTCTACACATTTTTCAGACGTTGGCAGAAATCTGTGTGCTGCTCATCCCATCTTTGCTTATGCTGGGGTGTCTCTCCTTGGAATGCCCTTCTCCCCACTCCTGACTCCCTCCTCCTCAGTATCGCCTCCTCCAGAAAGCCCTCCCGACCCACCTTCAGGTTGAACTGGGAATGCCCACCTCTGGGCTCCCATAATGTACTGTTATCGGTCCGTCCGTCCGTCACACTTTGCAGTAACCATTTGCTTCTCTCTCCCCCCAACTGACCCTAGAGCTCTGTGGGAGCGAGGACTCTGTCTTTCTTACTCTCGCAGCCATGCTGCTAGCACAGGGCCCGTCTACAGTAGACTCAACCCCACCTTGTGTTGAATGACTCAACCACGAACAAAATAAAATGCTACTCCGGGGGCGTAAAGACATTCCTCTGTGTATTCTTCCCGACACCTGCCTGCGTCAGACCTGCATCCACCTGCGATGGGTTTTTGCATACGTGTGAGGTGACGGTGAAGACGGGCTTTTTTCTGTATAGATATGCAACTGGCCGGGCGTGGTGGTGCGCACCTGCAATCCCAGTACTTGGGAGGCTGCAACGGGAGGATTGCAGGTTTGAGGCCAGCTTTATCAATTTAGTGAGACCTTGTTTCCAAATTTTAAAAAATTTAAAAATAGGGCTGGGGGTGTAGCTCAGAGGTAGAATGCCCTTGAGTTCAATCCCCAGTGTCACAAAAAAAAAAAACTTGCGATGGACCCAAAATTTTGCAATTTTGGATCTTTTATTAAGAAGACCAACCTTCCCCCACTACACTGCTTCCCCCACCCCACTCTGTCACAGACCAGGTGACTCTATATGCGCGGGTCAGTTTCTGGACTATCTATTCAGTCCCATCGGTCAGTTTACCGTCCAGCTTCCTGAGCCAGACCCTTTCCGTACTTACTCTATGCAAATAAATATCAAAGCTTAAGCCAGTAGCGGCTTGGAGCCTCGCCGCGCCCTCGTGGGAGCCCAGGCTGTGACAGTCAGAGGAGGAGGCCAGGCTGCAGGCGGCGGAAGCCAAGGGTCCCATCCAGAAGCCATCAAGGAAGGAAGAGTCTGCAAATCATGATCAAGGGGTGGACTGTCACAGTAGTGACACAGAAGCAGAAAGGCAAGACAAGGAGCCAAATCAGGGAGCAACTCGGGCATAGCCTGAGACCCGTGCCAGCAGCCAAGAGGACTGTGCATATCCGTCCCCAGGCTGTACTGGTGGGACCTGCTGCCGTGGCATCTGGCCCTCAGCCCTCCTGCCAGCTCTCGGGGAAGCTTCCCCCAAGCAGCTCAGGGTGCCAAGCATCTGCTGACAGCTGGGGCTGGAAAACCGCAGGGAATCCGGGAGAGGGGGCTGCTGGGAAATGCCTCAGCTCCTCTGGGCTCCTGTTGAGAAGCTCAGATGTGTGACAAGGCCCGAGGCCCGTGTGGGGACTGTGGGATCTGGGGGACACATGGCCCTCCGAAGGGGCAGCTGTGCTCGGCAGTAGCCAAGCAGGGCCGCGTAGCAACGGGGCTGGAGTTGTCAGCTCCTCCAGGTTCCTGGGAGAAGTGCAAATCCAAATACACATGCACCATCTTCCAGCATGTGTAGACAATTTTTTAAAAATTCTAAACACTGAGCCAGACGTGGTGGCACATGCTTGTAATCCCAGTACTTAGGTGGCCGAGACAGGAGGATTGCAGGTTTGCGGCCAGCCCCTGCAACTTCATGAGACCCTGTTTCAAAATAAAGAATAAAAAATAGGGCTGGGGGTATAATGGGTAGAATGCCCAAGTTCAATCCCCAGTACCACACACACACACAAAAATCTAAACATTGGGTAAGCCACATAAAACATCTCTCGGCATATCTGATTTGGTGTCTGATTGTCTTATTTTATTTATTTATTTATTTTTTGGCAGTACCAGGGATTGAACCCAGGGGCATTCTACCTCTGGCTATACCCCCAGCCCTATTTTTTATTCTTTATTTTGAAATAGGGTCTCACTAAATTGCTGAGGGCCTCACTAAGCAGCTGGGGCTGGCCACGAACCTGGATCCTTCGGTCTCAGCCTCCCAAGTACTGGGATTACAAGCATGAGCCACCATGGCGGGCCGATTGTTATCTTTTAAATCAATAGAGAAAGAAACAAATTCTTCTATCCTTGAGTCCTGAGTGAATCTGCATTATTGTTGCATATTAGGAAGAAGAAGAGTGGGGCAGGTGTATCCCCTAGACCTTGAGAAAATGTATCCTGTAAATGATTGAGAAAAAATAAACATGGCCCCCTGCCGGGTTACTTTTCTGAGTATAATTGCATTTTAATAATCTGGGGCTGATCCTGGAGGTAATAATTGTTTGGTTCTCACATTGAGTTTGTGTTGATTATTCTGGAAAATGTGTTGAAACTTATTTTATTTTCCAATCTTGTACTCCTTTAATGAAAATTCATTACCAACAGAGCTTTCTGAACTGGAAAAGAAGAAATTGAAAATATGCACCTGTATACAAATAAACAGGCATGCTAAATAAATACATTATCTTTGGATGAGATATCTGGTTTCTCATGATGAAAAATGAATATGGGGATATTTCGACCTCAGAAATAGAACAGAATACTATGGAAAGAGTACATAAAATGAAACTATATGATTTTTAGGATGACTATGATTTGGGGGATAACTGGGGTACAGGAGGAAAAGCATTAAGTTTAGGATGTAAGATCCAGTTTAAGTCTCGAGTCTATCCTTCGTGGCACAATTCCTAACCTCTCGATGAGAGGACCATATTCTTGCCCCATTAGAGTCATTTCCTTGGCCGATAAAAGTGAACAGAGACAATTATGCTGAATAAACACTTCTCAAAAGAATAAACCCAAATGACCAGTAAATATATGAAAAAATGTTCAACATCATTAGCACTCAGGGATGAGCAGCTCAAAACTACACTGCGATTCCATCTCACTCCAGTCAGAATGGCAATCAGCAAGAACACAAACAGTAACGAATGCTGTGAGAATGTGGGGAAACAGGAACTCTTACACGGTGCTGGTGGGGCTGCAAGTTGGTCCAACCACTATGGAGATCAGTCTGGAAGTTCCTCAAAAGACTAGGGATGGAACCACCGTAAGACCCAGCTAGACCACTCTTCAGCATATTTCCAAAAGAATTGAAGTCAGAATACTACAGTGACACATGCCTATCCGTGTTTATAGCAGCTCGATTCACAGGAGCCAAATTATGGAACCAACCTAGGTATCCATCAATAGATGAATGGGTAAAGAAAAGGCAATATACACACACAATGGAGTTTTACTCAGCCACAAAGAACAACACAATTATGTCATTTGCAGGAAAATAGATGGAACCAGAGGATATTACGCCAAGCGAGATTGGTCAGGCTCAGAAAGTCAAGGGTCGAATGTTTTCTCTCATATGTGGAAACTAGAGAGAAAATGGGAAACAAAAGGGACTTGAGATGATTGAGGAGAGAGACCAGTGGAAGAGTGGATGGGGACAGGGGGAGGGATGTGGGAAGGGGAAACACAGGAACTGATGAGAGAAACAGTTCAAAGGACGCGGTGCCCATGTAGGAGGTAACACTCTAACCTCACGATGAGTGCAGGGAGGGTGGGTAGCAGGGTGGGACCTGAAGGGAATCCGACCTGCATGCATGTTTGTTTGTATGACTTGAACCTCACTACGATGTATAATGACAATGCACCAATAAAAGCTTTTTTTTAAAAAAAAAAGGTGAGCAGAGGTGAATATATTCATCCCAGGCGAAGCTCAAAGGGCTGGGGCAAGCTTCGCTCTGTCTCTTCGCCTCCTGCCAGTGACCCGCAACATGTCAGACGTGGAATCCATTGGCCAGAGTTGTAGCTGGGAAACAAGGATGCAGAACTGAGTTCCGGACAGTCCCCCCCAGATGTGCATGCGAGCAACGAGTAAACCTGCATCGCTGTGAGCCCCTGAGACGTGGCGTGCGGTCTAACAGTGCCTAGCCCAGCTCTACTGATAGCAGTCGGTAAGCGCCAGATACCTTATCTTAAAATGAAACTTATAAATTCCTACCTCAGCAAAATAGTGCATTTTACTTCACCTACCAGTGAGTACATAGAATTTCTCATTTTTCCACATGTAACATTAACTTCATGTCCCCTCTTCCTCATTTTAATTTTTTTAACTTTTTATGTTCATTTATTGGTGCATTGTAAATTATAATTATACATTTTGATATATGTCAGGGTATGAACATCATACATGCACACATTGCACATTTAGCCAATATGTTGATAATATCATGCATTCCCCTCAAGACAAGAACCTGTCTTTTCATCTATACATCTCAAATTACAAGGACCATTAGGCCAACAAACCAGATGTGCTTCTGTTGGCAGGAACACAAGATGTGAACAGGTTGCCTGACTGGTTGAAACAGGTTTCGCCCTCACTAGTCCTCAAGCAAATGCAGATGAAAACCCACAACGAGGTATAACTCCATGCCAACCAGAATGGAGAATCAAAAGGCTGGAAGCCCGAGACGTTGCCAGGAATGTGGGGCTAGTAGAACCCTCACACACTGCTGGCGGGCGTGTGAACGCACACACCCACTTGAACAACAGCTTGGCAGTTCCTTCAAAAGCCAAGTGCACACTCACCCTCCACTCCAGCCATCCCACTCTTGGATCTTAATCCAAGGGAAATAAAAACACATACTCACTGGGCTCGTGATGCTTCTGAGTAGCATCACCACACACTCAGCAGCTCACAGGAACATACACTATTATCTTCCGGTTTCTGGGGCTCAGGGTCCAGGCGCAGCTTAGCTGGCTCCTCTGCCTCAGAATCTCCTAAGACTTCCATCAGAGGTCGGCCAGGGCTCAGGGCTCGTTTGAAGATCAGTCAAGGAAGGAAGCAATTCCGAAGCCGCGTGGTTGCTGGCAGGATGCGGTTCCTCGCACTCTCTCCACCCAGGCCTGCATTTCCTGTTGGCTACTGACCACGCCAGTTCCTTGCCATATGGTGGCTTACTTCACCAAAGTCTGCAAAAGAGCCCATAGCATCTGCTAATGAGACGGGAGAGATGGCCACCTTCTGTCACATAAGCCTGCCTTTACCGTATTCAGTTGGTTAGAGGACACCACAGGTCCCATCCACCTGATAGTGTGACCCATCTTGGGATCCATCTTGGCCATATTCTACGCTCACCAAAGCCTGGCACCAACGTTCACTGCAGCGTCATCCAAAATAGTCCCAAACTCGAAACAAGCCAAACGGCCGTGTTCGAGCGAATGGATAAACAAGCTGTGTGACTATGTGACACAATACTACTCAGCGATAAATGGGAACGGACTACAGGAACACACAACGTGAGTGAATCTCACAGACAACCGTAAGTTTGAAAAAAAATTGACGCGATGGCGCTCATATTGTACCTGTGCGTGTTCAAGAGCAGGCAGCGGGCCGCGGGTGGAGCTTGGTGGTAGAACACGTGCCCAGCATGCCCGAGGCCCTGGTTTAATCCCAGCACTTCGAAAAAAAAAAAGGCAGAACAATTCTATGGTGACAGGAATTAGAATAGTGGCTGCCTTTTGGCTAAAAGGGATGGGGGAGCCTTCCAGGTGGGGAAATGTTCTCTATCTTGCTTTGGTGGCAATACAGTGGTATGTGCAAATGTCAGACTTCTCAAATGCTTAAGATATGTGTGTTTCGTTGTATGCCAATTATATTTCAATTAAAACTAGGCTTAACTTCTTGACATCATAGTGTTTTTTGTTGTGTTTGTTTTGCTTGAGGAATATTTATTCTGATCATCAGCTAGAACAATTCTAATTTTACATTTTTCTATGGAAGCCGGATGCAGAGGCGCATGACTATAATCCCAGTACTCAGGAGGCTGAGACAGGAGAATTGCAGGTTTGAGGCCAGCCTCAGCAACTAAGAAAGACCCTGTTTCAAAATAAAAAATATAAAGGGCTAGGGATGTAGCTTGGAGGTACAATGTCCCTGGGTTCAATCCCCAGTACCCCCCCAAAAAAAATTCTATAGAGAGTAGATACAATATAACTAATAATAACACAGGGAATGCCAGGTGTAGTAACAGACACTTGTAATCCCAGTACTTAGGAGGCTGAGACAGGAAGATCATGGTTCGAGGACAGCCTCAGCAAGTAGTGAGACTCTCATCAACGTAGCAAGACCCTGTTTCAAAATAAAAAAAAAAAATAAGCAAGGCATGGTGGCGCACACTTGTAATCCCAGTACTTGGGAGGCTGAGACAGGAGGATCACAGGTTCATGGCCAGCCTCAGCAACTTTGTGAGGCCCTCTGCAACTTAGCGAGACCCTGTTTCAAAATAAAAAGTAAAAATAGGGCTGGGGGTGTAGCTCGGAGGTAGAATGCCCCTGGGCTCAATCCCCAGTACCATAATTAATTAATTAATTAACACAGGGGAAAATGTTAGCAGCACAGAACATTCATGAAGACATTTTGCAATTTCATCCAGAAACCTTTTTGAGTATCATTGAAAGATAACAGCCGGGGGGAGGGGGCTGCTCAAAGATGGCTCTGAACGTGTGAGGGTTTTTCTAGTATTATTACTTTGTTTAAATACAGAGCACAGACAGCATTTCACGTGGGTCTGAGTTTTTGCAGCCAAAGCAACATGCGGCATCCAGGGCAGCGTAAGCAAGGCGTCCGAAGCTCATCCTGCGGCTGAACGGCAGCATTCGGTGGGGACTGGAGAGAGTCCCGCCGCTGCACAGCCCACCACGACGGCGCACAGCCACAGCCCAGCCTGTGGGGCCAGATGTGAAGGGGGGACCAAAATGAAAGCTATCAACAGAATAAAAGAGCACACGGGCAGGGAGGCCGCAGGAGGGCTGCGGAACTGGAGGCCAGCGGAGCCCGGGAAAGACGCCGGGAACGTGAAATGTGCCCTCACCGATTGGCATGCCAGGTTGTGTCAGTACACGCCATTTTCTGGAACAGAAAATTAAAACCGGAGAGATTTTTTTAATGAATAAAAAAAGTCAGTATGCGAGCATATTCACAGTAACCTGGGAATGAGACCCTTCTCTTCCAGTCAAAATTCAATTCCAACAGAAAGATGGGGGGGGGGTCTGTGGATCAAGATGCATTTCAAACAAAGAGCAGGGAACGCATCTGGGTGGAGAGGTGGTGTGTGTCTGAGATGGCCCGTTGGATCTCGAATGATAATAAACATGCATAAGGAGAATAAACGCCTCTTAAGGTGTATGGTCAGGGGCAGGGAAACTAGGATAAATGGCAGGAGGAGTGGGAAATGGCGTTTTCCCATCCAGAGCCCATGATAATATCGCTCCTCTATTCCATATACATTTACCGAGCACCAACTAAGTACTATAGAATCATCCTCCGCCTCCCTCATCGTCTCGACCTTTGCCTCCCCCAGCACCCATGGAGGTGAACCCGTGGAGGGTTCATAAATCCCCCTCCTCGCCCCTCTGCCACAGGCACGCCCCAAACCCCGGTGTTCCCAACTCAACCTGGGCCAGAGCCCCCAACATCCTCGCTGCACCAAGGCTGAGATTTGGTCAGAGCATTTGTGCTGACTTCTTTTAGATATGATAATGTGGGGTCTCTTTAGACTCCTTATCTTTTAGCGTTTTCCTACTGAAACATCTATGAATGACATGACATGCTGTCTGGGATTTGTGTCACAATAACACTGGGGACTATTACACAGCAATAAAAAAGCATACGACTACAAGGATGAATCACCCACAATACCAAGTAAAGAACTGGATTCCAAAATGAACATATACTACCTGATCCGTCTATATTTAGATCAAGAACAGCCAAACCAGCCCCTGAAGTAAAAGTTAGAAGAGTGGCCACCTCACAGGGAAAGATGGAGGTAAAAATCTGGTTGGTCCTGCTCTTTTTATAACAACTCGCTCTCATAAGAACTCATCCATTCCTTGAGACCAGAATTAATCCCTTCTGAAGGCAGTATCCCCGACGACCTAACCACCGGCTACCAAGCCCCACCTCATGAAGCTTCCACTACCTCCCAGACCACCACACTGGGAACCAAGCTTCCGACAAGGGAAAGCTGGGGGCCGCACTTAAACCATATCCAGTCCACAGCAGACATGCTCCGCTTCCCGCCAAAATGCATAGCCTCAATCCAATAATCAGAAAACTGCAGGCAAATCCAAGGCAAATAATGCAGCGATGTGCCGGGCGTGGTGGCGCACGCTCGTAATCCCAGTACTTGGGAGGCTGAGAACAGAGGATCACAGGTTCGCGGCCAGCCTTACCTACTCAGTGAGACCCTCCACAACTTAGTGAGACCCTGTTTCCAAATAAAGAATAAAAAATAGGGCTGGGGGTGTAGCTCGGAGGTAGAATGCCCCTGGGTTCCATTGCCAGTACCAAAATATAATAATAATAATCATCATCATCATCATGCAGAGTCGTCAAAATACAGAGCCCGAGGAAGTGTTCTAAATTACAGGAGACTAAGGGGCATGGAAACCAGGTGTGACATGTGATCCTGGATTTGAAAGGAAAATAACTGCAGGACATTCATGGGACAGTTGGGAAGATTGGAATTTAGACTGCACACTGGAAAGTGGCGCTGGATCCATGTTAAATTTCCTGAATTTGAAAACTATATTGCGGTTTCATAAATAAGAAAATGTTTCTGCCTTTTTTTTTTGTGGTACTGGAAATTGAACCCAGGGGCATTCTCCCTCCAAGCTACACCCCCAGCCCCATTTTATTTATCATTTTGAAGCAGGGTCTCACTAAGTTGCTGAGGCTGGAGATCCTCCTGTCTCGGCCTCTCGAGTACTGGGATTACAAGCGCGCACCAGCTTGTGTGGCTTCTGCTCTTTTGATAGTGTTCAGAGGTGAAGGGACAGGATGTCTGCAACTTATTCTGAAATGGTTCAGAAAAAACGTGTGCATGCACACGTGTGTGTTGTGTTGAGAGAAAAAGTAGGAGAGAAAAAAATGATGGACCAAATATGAAAATCATTAACAACTGGTAAATCCGTGTGCATCTTGTTTTGAATGAGGTGAGGATGAGACTGGAGATCTGAACAGGGCGCAGGCTCCTCTCTGAATCACTGGTATGCAAAAAAAAAAAAAAAAAGAACAAAAAACCAGAACACCTCTCAGTTGTTCTCGACAGGAACCAACTGAACTCTCTGGGGGTCTAAGCATTTCCAGTTAGATGACTGGGAATGACCTGGATCTTCCTTGTCTCTCCCCTTTCTGTCCATGATGGATGCTATGCTCTCTGACATGACAATGGTCAAGGAGGAAAGATAGCCAGGCGTGGTGGTGCACACCTGGAATCCCAGCACTTGGGAGGCTGAGACAAGGAGGATCGCAAGTTCGTGGCCAGTCTCAGCAACTTAGGAAGGCCCTCAGAAATTTAGCAAGACCCTGTTTCAAAGTAAAATAGGGCTGGGGGTGTAGCTTGAAGGTAGAATGCCCCTGGGTTCAATCTCCAGTACAAGAAAAGGAAAGAAAAGAATCTAGTTCATTATCACTTTTCTTAGAAATGTAATTTTCTCAAAAATCTGGGGACAGGTAAACTAGATCTATAAACAATGGTAAATTTTTGCTCCCTTCTCCACTAATTAAGGAAAAACTCAACTTACTGATTCTCATATTATTCACTTTCCTTTTGCTAATGACATTTACCTACCAATATGTATTTAATTTTTTTAAGATTTTTTTCTGCATGTTGTTAAAGTAATCCTATCATTGTGGGAGTAACTTCTCCAGTTTTTAAACAAACTAGGATCTGTAGAAAGTATTTGTCTGTATTTTAATCAATAGCGAGGGTTGTTCTACAATTTACGGCTTATGAATCGTTCTATATTTACTATTTAATCTTCTGGTGACTTTAAGCTGCAGCTTGAATTATGAGGAAGGCAATAACTATTTATACCAAGATGCATTAGCAATTTATTTATTTAAAAAGCACTTATCGAAAGCCTTCAACACGCCGAGCACCCCATTAGTTATTTGGAAATCAGATAGTTGTATAAATTAGATATGTCAGCCAATCATAAATCATTTGCTCTTTTCTTATAATAAAACCCCAGGATGCCCACGGGTTCAGATGAGAACTGACCGTTGATGCACCAAGATCACAGATCTATCTGGTCACTTCAGCTTGGGCTTCTACAAGAAGCTAGAATTGGAGAGAGAGAGGACTGTCCAACAGCCCACACCCATGAACTAGACTAACTGTATCAAATCCCAGCCTTGAGCAATCCACCTTCAAGACAGCACAAGTAAGCTAGGTGTGGTGGTGCACACCTGTAATCCCAGTACTTGGGAAGCTGAGACAGGAGGATCGCAGGTTCAAGACCAGCCTCAGCAACTTAGCGAGACTCTCAGCAATCTAGCAAGACCCTGTTTTAAAAAGCAAAAATAAAAAAAGGAGATAGGGGTATAGCTCAGAGGTTGAATCCCTCTGGGTTCCATCCCCTGTACCACAAAAAGAAAAAAAGTAACACAAGTATCTGCTTCCATCTCTCAGTGTAGAAATACCATCCCTCATTCCAGGAATCCTTAAAGAAATGGTTGATTCTAGGGCTGAGGTAAGGGAGGACCAGCTGAGCAAGAGACACCATGTACTGGAAAGCACAAAATCTTCAGAAGCTGCTGAGCACAGGGAGGACACAGGAGCCGTAACAAAAAGGCTCCCAGCGACTAAGTTTGGAGCAACTTCAAAATAAGAGCAATGATAAAATTGATTTTAACACATTGAATAATAATGTTTTACCACGAGTCCACAGTGATACTCGAAGTAAAAGGGGATAAAAGATCTTTACAGGAGAATATTGGCTAATAAAAGGATAAGAAATCATAGAACTGGAAAACCACTCCTTCACAACCTCCAAATACTGATTCAGGCAAGGGACGCTGTGATGGCTTGGATCTCACTTAGTCCTGGCATTAAGTGAGTCCTGGTGTGATGCGATAAAAAGGATACAGCATCACCATGAAGTGTTTTTGCCGGATACGCTTAAACAGAACCGAGTCAAACCTCAGGACAAACTTCCGACTTACCGGACACAGAGAAGAAAGGGACTAATTCAACAGGACCCAGCAGAAGTAGCCATACCAACCAAAATGAGGGACTTCACAAGACAGCCCTTCACAAAGACTCTCAAAATGGTGGAGCGAGCGCGTCCACACGTGTACCTCTCCGTATAAAGCCTTCCATTCTGGGAATCGCTTTGACTTTAGTGACGTCTGCCTCTCCAACTTCTCCACTGTCCACTCTCCAGTGTGTCTCACTGTCAGAGCACACGCAGTGGGTCTCTTTGGGTTACTTTCACCTCTTTTTGTCATATACTTTCTGGTGATTCCCTTTTCTTTTCCAGCGCTTATCCTGAGTCTCATTTCTCATTTGGACTTTTAGTTTTCAAGGGTCCTTTGATTTTCCCTTTTTTATAGCATGCTCTTGTTTCTTGATTGCAAACATTTTCTCTGACCATAAGATACTAATTTTTCTTCTTGCATAGTCTGTTTCCTTTAAGTGGGCTTTTTGTTTGCTTGTTTTTCTTTTTGTTTGTTTCAGCCTCTTTCACCTTAGCTATTTGTTTATATCTAAGAATGGAATCTTGCTATCCAGCTTGGAATTTTGGAATCTTGGAATCCAGCTATCTGTGCATCGTTAAGACTTCTCTAGAACCTTTTCACTGGGGAATCTGAGACATCAGTGTCCTTGGTCTTTTCTTTTGACTTCATCAAATTCCCCAAAGGAAGTGCTGAATTCTAGTCTGGAAGGTACTAAAGTCTAGCTGGCAGTGCTCTGAACAGAAACAGTGGTAGAAAGTTGGAAGAAGGTGATGAAGGACCTCGCATTGAGTGTGGTGCCCCTGATCTACAAAGTTCCCATTTTCTGCTCTGGAGAATGGAGGTATGGGGGAGGTGACAAGAGAGTCTAAGTGGTTTCTAAAGACTTGTCGCCAGTTTTCCTGCTCTTAGCCGCACTAGCGTCCCCTTCTTCCAGAGATCCCTGGATCCCCAATCTTCAAGCCTTTGGGGAATTCCGCCATCCAGGACAGCTGCTCCGCGTCCTCTGCGGCTCAGGACTCGTCTTCCTCCGGTCTGCTGAAAGCTAGAGCTCTTCCGCCTGCTTTCCAGCTTCCATAGTGCTGTTGGCCTCTTTCTCATCCTTGTGGGTTTATTCTCTTTACTCCTGAACCTCTCAAGCCGTGTAGCAGAGCTCCAGGTGGGTGAGAACGCCGACACACCATCCATCTTTACCAAATACATCCATCCAACCAACCACCATCTTTACCAAACACTCTACCAGGTAGCTTATCTCCACAAAGTTTAGTTGAGGGCTTGTTCCTTTGTTTCTGGTTGATTTTATTGTTTTGCTTCCCACCACCAAGCACCGCCCCGCGTCCCTCACCGTAAGCTTTCAAAGGGTGCTAAGACTGGAAATATGGCCGACCACCACCTCTTGCCTGTCACATCCCACTCTGTATGTCCTTTTGTTATTATTGTTCAGTTCTCAATCATCTCCGGCACCTACACAGCTAACGTGAAGTCTAATAACTCTGTCATAAGAAAAAAACCATTACTCCAGCCCAAGTCAACCCCATGTGCCTTCTCACCGCGAAGACGCAGACACCTCGAAGTCTACACAGGGTGCGTCCGTTCTCTTGGGCCCTTTCTTCTCCCCCCCACCCGACCCCAAATAGGCCATGTCTAACTTACTGTTCTCTCTCTCTCTCTTTTTTTTTTTTTTTGCTTTTTCAAAAAAAAATTGAGGGGGAACCAAGATGGCGGGATAGGGAGAAGCAGTGTCTTGCCCGGGCTCCGAGTCCAGTCAGAGCTCAGTGGGCAGGAAGACTGGTTCTTGATAAGAAAACAAGGGCAGCTAAAACTCAACAAAACAATGGGAGACAAAATACAGCAGAATGTGAGGCAGTGGAAAGAGCGGAGGGCGGGAGGGAATTCAGAGCATTTCACCTGGTGAGCAGAGAGCGGAGACAAAGGCGCCATCACGGCTGAGCCACGCCAGCACCGCGGCCCTGGAATCCTCCAGCAAAGAAACAGCGGATTCTTGTGAAACCAGCGATTATAGTCCACCATTAAAAGCAGTCGACATCGGACCATGATGAGATCCACATGAGCACGGAAAAAATGGTGGCGGCGGCCTGAGGAGGCGGCGCGGGAAGCGGCTGGGCAGCAGTAATGGCGGAGCTGGCAGTGAGCAGAGCTGGCGATCAGGCCGCGCAGCGTTCGGGCCTCTCGGGCGGTGGGCGGCCGGCCGACAATAGCGCAGCGCCGTGGCGGGGAAGGTGGTGACCAGGCTGGCCGGAGCCTCCGGCAGCGCCCGCCCTCCCGGACCTGGTTCCCAGGTGACTCCGGCGGGGCCGGCGCGGCCCCGGGCGGCATGATGTCTGACACCTGGCAGCGGGTGAAGGTGTCCACGCTCAACGAGGACCAGCAGTGGGACGGCCGGGGCACTGGGCATGTGTCATCCAGCTACGTGGAGCAGCTGAAGGGCATGTCCCTGCTTGTCAGGGCGGAGAGCGACGGTCTCAGGCAGGGCCGGCTCCGAGCACTGGGAAGGAGCACCTTTGCTGCTGCCCACCTGGTCTCTGCACCTGATCACTGGGACCCGTGATGCCCAGTCCGCCCTGGGGGGCGAGGAAGAGTTGGGGTTGAGCCCCAGCAGAGGCTAGTGCCGGCGCTCTCGGGGCTCCCGGGCCGCCCCATCTGAACAAATGAGTGGTGGCTTAGCTCCAAGTAAGAGCACGGTGTATGCATCCAACTTGCCCTTCTCCCTGACAAACAATGACTTATACCGGGTATTTTCCAAGTATGGCAAAGTTGTGAACAGAGAGCGAAGACAAAGGCGCCATCTTGGCTGAGCCACACCAGCACTGCGGCTCCCAGAATCCTTCAGCAAAGAAACAGCTGATTCTTGTGAAACCAGCGATTATAGTCCACCATCGAAAGCAGTCAACATCAGACTATGATGAAATCCACGTCACACCAGATCCACAGAACACGGGTGAGTGAGATGAAGGGAGGCAGCGTGTTGCCGGCACTCAGAAACTCGGAACTTGGTCGGCGGGAAGACTGCCTCTTAAAAAGGAGAGTAGGGTGGGGAGGAGGGCTGCGGAGCCGGGGCAGTAGTTGCGTCCGGTGCTGGGGACGCGGGGCAGGTGAACCCTTAGCCCCATTCCCAGAGAACCCCTCCCCCCAATGCTGGGGATGTGGGGCGGGTGAACCCTCGGCCCTGCCCCCGGAAAACCCCTCCCCCTGGCACTGGGGACACGAGGCAGGTGAGCCCTCTGCCCCACCCCCGGACAACCCCGTGGGGCGGGAGTGCCCTGGGCCTCGCCCCCGAAGACCCCTGGCACTGGGGACGCGGGATGGGTGAGCCCTTGGCCCTGCCCCCGGAGAACCCCCTCCGGCACTGGGAATGTGGGGTGGGTGAGTTCTTGGCCCCGCACGTGGAGAACCCCCAGTGCTGGGGACGTGGGGCAGGAGAGCCCTGGGCCCCGCCCCTGGAGACCCCTGGCGCTGGGGATGCGGGGCAGGTTAGCCTCTGGCCCCGCCCCCGGAGACACCCCCGCTGGCACTGGGGATGCGGAGCGGGTGAGCCCTCGGCCCTCCCCCCGGAGAAACCCTCCCACCAGCACTGGGGACATGGGACAGGTGAGCCCTTGGCCCCGCACCCAGAGAACCCCCCAGTGCTGGGGACGCAGGGCAGGAGGACCCTAGGCCCTGCTCCCGAAGAACCCCAGGGCTGGGGACGTGGGTTGGAAGAGCGCTGAGCCCCACCCCCAGAGATCCCCCGGTGCTGGGGATGCAGGGCAGGTGAGCGCGTGGCCTCATCCCCAGAGACCCCCAGCGCTGGGAACACAGGGCGGGTGAGCCCTTGGCCCCACCCCCAGAGAGCCCCTCCCCCCGGCATTGGGGACGCGGGGAGAGGGAGCCGCTGGCCCCACCCCAGAAGACACCCCCCCCCGGCACTGGGGATGTAGGGCAGGTGAGCTCTCGGCCCCGCTCCCAGAGAACCCCTCCCCCCTGGTGCTGGAGACATGGGGCGGGTGAGCCCTTGGCCCTGCTCCGGGAGAACCCCTTACCCTGGCACTGGGGACGTGGAGAGGGGTAGCCCCTAGCCCCACCCCATAGTGCCCCAGTGCTGAGGTCAGGGGATGGTAAGCCACAACACTGGAGGGACCATAAAGCATTAATGGCAATCAACGCGCAACTCGCGCTTTCCCCAGTAACCACTTCCCATCGCCCTGCAGTTGAAGGATCCCCACCAGGGCCAGCGGCGGCAAGAGCAACTGGAAACTGCACTCCACTGGTCCCACAGCCCCCGGACCCAAACAAGTGTGAGGCTCACTCAGATATACCCCACGCTGGACTCCTAGCATTGCTCCTATCTCCTCAGTAATTCATCAAATTCATATTTCTACTTCAGACTACCTGGAGAGAAAAAAAATGCAGTAATCAGTGTTTGCGAAGAAAAACCAGAATGCTCACCAAGAAAAACTTAGACAGCGGATGCAAGCGAGAGGGAAACCTCTGCAAAGTGCATTTACTTAGGAAACAAAAGTGACAGAGAAACTTCTAGAATTCAAGAGCAAAACTGTTACCTATGCGCACATTGTTTTACAGTTTATTTCGTTTTGTCTTTTGCATAGAGTATGGGATCCCGCACGGTCCACGACAAAGGCGACACAACTTTAGCCACTGGCCGATTAAAGAACCTGCAGTGATTCCCAAAGCCCACCACTGGCGGTTCGGTCCAATTCTTCACGCCCGCAGGTCCTGCTGCCTCCTCCTGAGGGGGCTTCTCTCCGATCCCACTGACCCGATCCAGGATGGACGTCCTCGTGCCCAAACTTTCCCAACGCCCCCACACACCCTCCCGGCTCCGCTAACACCAGCGACTCCACCGCTCACGTCTGAAAGGGCCCAACGCAGAAGTTCAGTTATCTCCATATTTACCCACAGAACATATTCCACAAATACAGTCTTTAAGGTAAATAGGTTACAACGGCATTATGCAGAAACAGTTGTGACACATGGAAGGTGAAGGAAAAATACAAATGAAACTCAAGCGAGGCTGGAGACGTGCTGGTCCTGAGACGAAGCTCACGAGGGCTGCGGAGAAGGCGTCAGAACGACTGGGGCGGGCTTCCCGGAGGGAGCGGGGCCCTGGAAGACGCGCACTACCTGGACAGGTGCAGAAGGCAGCCCCGGTGCGGGCAGCAGCATGAACACGGGCCCGGAGGTAGGAACAAGCACGGCGTGTGGGAAGGGGAGTGGTACCGCCACGGCCGGGGCAGAGCCAGGGCCCTGGAGGGGAACGGGGGCCGAGGCTGCAGAGGGGCCCTGCGGCTTGCCCAGGCTCGGCCCCGCGGCCTGGACAGGCCTCTTCTCCACCGGGTGCACTTTCTGATGCTGAACGAAACTCCCGTACCACTTGAAGGCCTTCCTGCATACTTTACACTCGTAGGGCTTCTCCCCAGTGTGCACTCTCTGGTGCTGAATGGAGGCGATTTTCTGGGTGAAGGCTTTGCCACACTGCTCACACCGGTAGGGCTTCTCCCCGGTGTGAGTCCTCTGGTGGACGATGAAAAGCGAGCGGCAGCCGAAAGCCTTCCAGCACTCCTCACACCTGTAGAGCTTCTCCCCGGTGTGCAGCCGCCGGTGCTGCAGGAAGGCCGCGCTCCTGCGGAAGGCCTTGCCGCACTCCGGGCAGCCATACGGCTTCTCCCCCGTGTGGATCCGCTGGTGCTGGGTCAGGGCGGTGTTGGAACTCAACCCTCTGCCGCACTCCTTACACTCGTAGGGCCCCTCCCCGGCGTGGTTCTTCTCGTGGACGATGCAGTCATAGCTGGACTTGAAAGCTTTGCCGCATTCCTTACATTTGAAGGGCTTCTCCCCCGTGTGACTCGTCTGATGCCGAAGAAGCTTTGAGTTGTATCTGAAGATTTTCCCACATTCTTTACATTCATAGAACTTCATTCCACCTCGAAGGATCAGGTTCGGGTTAAGACCGAAAGCCGGCCTCAGCGCCTCGCTTTTAAAATCGAAGCACTGGGAATCGTTTCTGAGTCCTCCTCCTCCCGACGGTCCCTGCAGCTCTGTCTCTTCAGGGGCTTCCTGCTTTACCAGTGGCTCTTCCTTCTTGATCCGGGACTCCCCACCTGATCGGAGAAAACACAAGTGGGACCGGTGCCTGGACCGGAAGGAAGGAAAACAGCCCGGACCCAATTTCCTCTTGTAGGATGATTTTTAGAAATACACCCTTGAAATGGCCACAAGCATCCGTAAAGGAGAATGAGAGAGACAAAAAAAGGAGTGACACACAACTGGAGAGACAAAGACACTACAGACAGACAGACCAGGAAAGACAGCGGGAAGGAGCCCCACGAGGAAGGCTGGGGAATGAGAAGAACCTCAGGAAGAAAGCAAGAGGGGGAAAAGGAAAAGGAAAGAGAGACAAGCGGGATCAGCTAATAAATAATAACAATAAAAGACAGAAACAAGCCGGGCGTGGTGGCGCACGCTCGTAATCCCAGTACTTGGGAGGCTGAGACCAGAGGATCACAAGTTCACAGCCAGCCTCAGAAATTTAGTGAGGCCCTCCGCAACTTAGTGAGACCCTGTTTCAAAATAAAGAATAAAATAGGGCTGAGGGTGTAGCTCAGAGGTAGTCCCTGGGTTCCATCCCCAGTACCACAAAAAAATTAGTTTGGCCCATAAAATCACATGTTCCTTAAAGTTGGCTGAGTCCTCACTTCTTTGTAATAAAAATGTAGCATTAAATCATGAAGAACTGCCAGTGCTCAGTGAGGTAAGAAGTGGTTTGGGCTCTTCCGGTCATGTGAACGCACCAATGGCGGGGGGCCACATGCTCCCAGGGGCTGCTCCTCCCAGGCTCAGGGTCAGAACTCAGCAAGAGGTGAGGGGTACCGGGCACCACTGGACAAATGACCACGAGTTCCGTTCCTTGCAGCAAAAGAAACACTCCTCACACAGCAAACCCGGAAGGCAAGAAAGAAACGGAGGCGCGAGGTCTTCTGACTCACCAGGACTGGCGCCTGTCGACACCTCGGGGTCCTGGGGGTCTGCGCCCCATGGTGCTTCCCCTCGCTCCAGCTGGGAGACGAGGACAGGCTTGTGGAACGGAAACGCTGCTTCAGGAAGAAGGAAGGAAGGAAGGTGAGCCCAGGCGGGCATTAGGAGCTATCCCCGACACCTCTGCAGCCCACCCTCCATGGGACTGGCTAGGGAGGGAAGCAGACCCCTGGAGATCAAGTGAGCTGCGGAGGGTTCTGAGAAAGGTCCAAACTGCGCTCCACGAGGAAGCCAGCGAGACACGACTCTCCTCAGAAGGAAACGGCGACCTGGCCCCAACTGAGACGGGGAGACCCTCAGGAAGGAGGTGGCATGGCGGCTTTCCGGGAGACCCCTCCACAAAGGGAGAGCCGCCGTCTCCCAAACTGGAAGGATGGAGGAACAAAGAGCTCAGCTGGGGTGCCAGGAGGGTCCCTGCCCTCAGGCCCCAGAGCCACACCCTCCCCGAGCATAAGGAAGCCCAGTTTCAAGCCCAAGGGACCGGGGCTTTCCCCACCCAGCGTCTCTGCCGGCTGGTGGTTACAGAAGTCCCCTCTGGAGTCATCAAGCCTCTGGGCTACTAGAGTCCCCAATGCATCGGAGGACATCAGACTCTCACAAAGGGCCCGAGAGAGGTCTTACCCAGGGACGCCACATTCGCATAATTCTCCAGCATCACCTCCCTGTACAGAGCCCTGTGCGCGGGCTCCAGGCTGGCCCACTGGGTCTGGGTGAAGTACACCGCCACGTCCTCAAAGGTCACCGGCTCCTGAAACAACAGGTCCCTGCTCAAGCTGGGGGGCACAGAGCAGTCTGTGGGGAAGGGATGTGCTGCCTGGGTCCGTAACTCAGCCCCATGGACAGACTGCTCTACCGAGAAGAACCCAAATACTCCCTCTGTGAAGTGGGGAGCCCTAGCGATCTCCCATCTGTACAACTCTGGGGCCTCAAGCTGATATCCCAGTCTCACAGCCTGGCATCCGGCGCGCTCTCCCTGCTAACCAGGTCTCGTTTGTTTGTTTGTTTGTTTGTTTGTTTGTTTGTTTTTCAGTACTGGGGATGGAACCCAGGGGCATTTTACCTCCCCCAGCCCTATTTTTCATTCTTTATTTTGAAACAGGGTCTCACTAAGTTGCAGAGGGCCTCACTAAGTAGCTGAGGCTGGCCGCGAACCCGGATCCTCCGCTCTCAGCCTCCCAAGTACTGGGATGACAAGCGTGCACCACCACACCCAGCTAACCTCTGTTTAAATTGGGCAATGTTGAAGTTCAAAGGATTCCCCAAATAGTGTGTGCCAAAAATCCAAACTGTAGACTGACTCAAGTGGTCCTACGAGGAACGGCCGCCTCAACTAGGCACTGAAGGCTTCTGAGCACAGCAACCACAGGCTCACAGGCAAAACCACACTCCCCCTGCACTTGCAGCCGGCAAAGCTTTACTCCCAAAGCTTTTCTCACAACCTTTTCCTCCCAGCCTACCACTACCAAGCTCTTCCCACCCCCCAAAAAAAGATGAGAGCCGGGTGTGGTGGTGCATGCTTGTAATCCCAGTACTTGGGAAGCTGAGACAGGAGGATCGCAGGTTCAAAGCCAGCTTCGGCAACTTAGCGAGGCCCTCAGCAACCTAGTGAGATCCTGTTTCCAAATAAGAAATAAAATCGGGCTGGGGGTGTGGCTTGGAGGTAGAATGCCTCTGGGTTCAATCCCTAGTACCAAAAAAAAAAGAAGAAGAAAAGGTGAGGGGGAAATAAACTATATTTAAAAAAACAATACATCGGCAAAAAAAACATTTACAGGTAGTAAATGGGCATACGAAAAGATGTTCAATATTATATCATTAGGGAATTACAAATTAAAACAGCAATGAGATGCAGCTACACACCTATCAAAATGGCCAAAATCCAAAACACAGCACCAAATGCGACAAGAATGCGGAACGAAAGGAACTCTCACTCATTGCTGGAGGAAATGCACAGTAACACAGACGCTCTAGAAGACAGCTTGGCAGCTTCTTACAAAACTAAACATATCCTTACTATACGATCCAGCCATTGTGCTCCTTGGTATTTTACCAAAGGAGTTGAAAATGTGTGCACAAAACTATCGGGTGCTCTGGCGGACACTGCTTGCTCCGTGGTCCCGCCACAGAAGGTTGCTGCTTTAAGCAGCTCCCTAAAAACTATTCTGAGGTTTCTGCCACGGAAGGTCGCTGCACCACACAGCTTCCTGAAGATTGTTCTGTGGTTCCAGCCACGGAAGGTCGCTGCACCAGCAGTTTCCTGATCAATAGTCTTCTCGCACGAAACGACACGAAGTCAGACATAATAATTTGGAGAGAATTTAATAAATGGAGGGGTCGGTTGGGGAGGAGATAGAGATGACAAATTATCCTAGCCTTCTGTAGTCAGGACCCTTCTTTTTTTTTTTTGCGGTACCGGGGATTAAACCCAGGGGCGTTCTACCTCCGCGCTACACCCCCGGCCCTATTTTTTATACTTTATTTTGAAACCGGGTCTCACGAAGTTACGGAGGGCCTACGTAGAGAGAGAGAGAGAGAGACAGGGAGAGAGAGAGCGAGAGAGCTGAGGCTGGCCTCGAACCCAGATTCTCCGGTCTTCACCTCCCAAAGTACTGGGATTACAAGCGTGTGCCACCACGCCCGGCCCAGGACCCTTCTTTTATTAAGGCTTCAAACAGAGCAAACGGGAAGACGATCACAAGTTAAGACCAGGGAGTGGCAAGGTGAACGTTTCAGGGAGAACAGGAGGTCATCAATGTCCACCTTTCAGTCCCATCTGGTCCAAGGAAGCTTGTCTGTGTGTGGACAATTTCCACTTAGCATGTACTGTGTACATGGTTAAGCCGGTCCGAAATGGTGACCTCATTGCGTGGGCTAAGACGGCTCCAGACACAAAACTTGCACGTGGACATGTACAACAGCTTCATTCATTACTGCCCAAACTTGGAAGCACCCAAGACGTCCTTCAGCAGGTGAATGGACAAACCGTGGTGCAGATAATGGAATATTATTCAGCACTAAAGGGAAATGAGTTAAGCCAGGCGTGGTGGCGCACGCTTGTAATCCCAGTACTTTGGGAGGCGGAGACCGGAGGATCCGGGTTCGCAGCCAGCCTCAGCTTTCTCTCTCTCTCTCTCTCTCTACTTAGTGAGGCCCTCTGCAACTTCGTGAGACCCGGTTTCAAAATAAAGTATAAAAATAGGGCTGGGGGTGTAGCGCGGAGGTAGAACGCCCCTGGGTTCAATCCCCGGTACCGCAAAAAAAAATAAAAAAATAAAAAAAAATGAAAAAGGAAATGAGTTATCGCACCACGAAAAGTCATGGAAGAACCTTAAATGCATATTGCTAAGTGAAAGATTTCACTTAAATCTGAAAAAGCTATATACTATATGATTCCAACTATATGACATTCTGGAAAAGACAAAACTATGGATAGTAAGAAGATCATTCAATGGTTATCCAAGCCTAAAGTGGAGAGAAGGATGGAGAGGAGGTGCACAGAGGCCTTTTGGGGCAGTGAAACTATTCTGTGTGCTACTGGAGTAATGGATATATGTCATTATATATTTGTCCAAACCTGTAGAATGTTCACCACCAAGAGTGAACTCTAATGTAAACTGTGCACTTTAGGGGACAATGATAGTCAACATAGGCGCTTTCCTTGTAACAAATGTACCACCCTGGTGCACGATGGGGGAGGCTTTGCGTTGAACCTTGGCAGGAGGTATGTGGGAACTCTTTGTGCTTTCCGCCTAATTTTTCTTTGAGCCTACTAAAACATAAAGATTATTTTAAAAATAGTGAAAGAAAGGTCAATACTTAACTGGAGCTGCAATGTCCTCTTAATTGACTCACACAACCAATTCACCATGAAAGGCTGGAAAAGTACTTTTCGTATATAAATCTAACCACGTCACCTGCCCCTACTCTTCAGTAGATTCCCACTGGATTTAGACCGGAAATGAAAATCTTCACCATGACCTACAGTCCCCGTGCCTACTTCTCCCATTTCATATTAAACCACTTTCGCTGACCTCTTTCTGCTTCTAGAATATACCCTGCTTTCTGCCCCATTTCAGGGTCTTTGCAACTAGCATTTAGGAAATGCATACTGACAGAACAAGGCTGGTCTTTCTGATACATCCATAATTTGTGGAGCAGAATCTCTTCAATGAAGCATTCCTCTGCTTCCGGCCAGTGGCTTCCATTTAGAAAACATGATCTGCCAGGCATGGGGGCACACGCCTGTAATCCCAGTATTTGGGAGGCTCAGACAGGAGGATCACAGGTTCGAGGGCAGCCTCAGCAAGTAGTGAGATTCTCATCAATTTAGTGAGACCCTGTTTCAAAACAAAAATAAAAAAATAGGGCTGGAGGTGTAGCTTGGAGGTAGAATGCCCCTGGGCTCAATCCCCAGTACCACAAAAAAAAAAAAAAGAAGAAAAGAAAACGTGATCTGGATTTCCATTCAGGGAGAATTTCTCGGCTTGGGTCTCTTTGCTTCCACTTAAATCGACACATCCAAGCACTCACCACTTTATTTCCTCCACCACATAGTGACACATGCCAGTACCCCTGGCGATGGACTCAAGGGGAAACTGTAGCCTGGTCAAATGAGACCTTCTTCATCCTTTCCTGGTTACCCGGGAGCTGATGTGAGCAAAAAAGACTGAAAGGAAGCTCAGCTCACCTGAGGCCAAGCTGTTTGGCACATGGCTGCTGTCCCCTGGCTTCACACACTGTCTTCTGGTTTTGCAAAAGCGGGATCCCTAGAAGCTAAAAGAAGAGCCATGAGTCCTGTGGACCTTGTCCTGCTCACCCACAGCAGCCTCACCTGTAGCCCTTTCGGCCTCACATTTTCAGCACTGGAAGGAGACACCCTTTGCCTGTTCTCAGTCACCCCAACCTCCTTATGCAACGCTGCGCCTGGTCCCCAGGACAATCCTCCCTCTGCCTGCTTGGTCGTGGGCGTTCCTGAGCCCATGAATACGCAGTGGTTTAAGGGATCCAAGCACCGAGTCCCTACGGTTTGGGTCTACAAAGAGTCTGCACAGAATGCTGCCGGAGACCTTGGCCTTGCAGGATGCCTCTGGAGGGGACCGAGAGGCGTGACTGAACGCGGACCAAGGGTCCCAGGAGGGATGCTGCCCGGAACCCAACAGGGACCTAACACTGCCAGGGAAGCAGCGGACCAGAGATCAGAAACGTCAGTACCGGCCGCGAGGGGCTGCCGGGACCAGGTCTTTGGGTCAGAACCGAGGATCGGGCCTCGGCGGCGGTGGCGCGGGGCTGGACCGGGCTCCAGAGGGCCGCGCCGCCACGTCGGGCGACTTCTGCCAGGTCAGGCCGTTCGGGCGCCCGGGGAGGGAGGCGCCGGCCGCCATGGGGGCCGAGGTCGGGGCCAGGAGGCTGCGGAGCCTCCAGGGGCAGCGAGAAGGCCGGCGCCCGCAGACCTGGCCCGAGCAGCCCCGCTGAAACCCGCCGGTCCTCTGCGCGCACTCGCGAGCGCGCGCCTGCACGCCGACCCGGAAGCGCGCGCTGGGGACGCTCTAGGCCGCCCGGAGGCCGCGCGTCTCTGTGGTCCCGCGGCCCCACGTGACTCGGGCCCCGCAGCCTGTAGGTGCAGGCGGGACTGGTCACCGGCCACGGTTCCACCTGCCCGTGTAACCTGACTCGTTCAACAGCCAAAATAATGGTGACTGAGGTTGCCGGGCACCCTGTATATATACAGGACACGTCTTATATTAAATGGTTTTCTCCTTTGGCAGGACGCCCTAAATGTCCTGTATTTTGCTTTTTACCAAGAAGTTACAAGAACTCGTTATTTTTCTGCCCAGTAATAAATAGGCACTTAAATAATTTAAATGGCCAGGCGTGGTGGTGCGCACCTGTAACCCCCAGTACTTGGGAGGCTGAAACAGGAGGATCGCCGGTTGGAGGACAGCCTCAGCAACCTAGCAGACCCTGTTTCAAAACAACAAATTGAAAAAGAAAAAAAGGGGGGGGTTCTGGGGGTGTGGCTCAGAGGTAGAATGCCCCTGGGTTCAATCCCCAGTACCACAATAAAATAAATAAATAAATAAATAAATAAATACATTTTTAAAATAATTTAAATGGTAATACCGGAGAGGGAAAAATCACACCTCCACAAATAAAGATCTGTACAATCCCTGATGGCCTGTCTTGAAGGTCTGGCTGGCTGAAGGAAGGGGGAAATGGTAGGAAGGGGAGAGAAAATGAAAAGTTATTATTTTTCATATTCGAGAAAGGAAAAAGCCAGCGCGGTGGTGCATGCCAATTACTTGAGGCTGAGACAGGAGGATCTCTTGCCTGGAGTTCTGAGCCAGCCTGGGAAACGCCATCTCAAAATTTTTTAAAAAAAATTTTTTTAAAGGAAAAAACTGTACTTCAACCAAAGTTCCAAGTCTCAAATAAGTAACTGCTGTTAATTTCTGGGCAACTTAGTGAGACTCTATTTAAAAATAAACTTAGTGAGTATATGTATATACTAAGTTCTTACTATATTGTTTTTATATTCCTAAGTTGATCAACAGAAACCTATTTTTACCACATGAGTTTGAAATCCTTTTGCTTCATGAAAAAAAAATGATGGAAAATGGAATGTTTCTTCTGGTTTGGGGCTGAAGCTGAGTAAGAGTGACAGTTTTCATCCCTCAAACAGCCATACAACAGGAGAAACACCTTCTCCACATTAAATTATTGAAAGAGAGGAGGCTGCAAAGGATGATGTTTGGTCATGGTTGATCCTCCGCCTGTGCACGCCTCTCAGGGCCTCTCCCTTGACAGGTGGCCAGGAACCGGGCTCCAAGGTGCTTCTCCTCGCTCCAGCTGGAATATCAGATCTGGTTTCAGAAATGGAAAAGTCTGCTAAAGGAGAAAGATAAGAAACAGGGAGCTGGGCGGTGGCACCAGGGGCCTCCGACCATCTACTCTCTACTTCATCAGGTGAAGAAAGAGACAGACGCCCCAGGGGACCGAGTGAGGTCCCCGAGTGAGGTAAGAGAACCTGCGGGTCTGAGGAAGGAAGGGTTCAGAGCTTACTCTGGCTTCTGAGAGGACAGAAAGCGCCCAGGTCACGAGAGGTGTGTATCTGGGATCCGAGGAGATTCTCAGACAGATGAGATGGGCCAGTTCTCCAGGAATGGGAACTCTGGAGGGACAGAAGCGGGGCACGGGGAGCCTGAGTTTTCTCTACGCCCAGAGCAAACCCCTTACAGTACAGTCCCCACCAGGAGCCAGGAAAGAGGGAAGTCCTCTTAAAACCCAAGTGAAGCCACATCTTTTTTTTTTTTTAATGGTACCAGGGATTGAACCCAGGGGCGTTCTACCTCTGAGCTTCACCGCCAGCCCTATTTTATTTTGTGTTTTGAAACAGGGTCTCACTAAGTTTCTGAGGCCTCACTAAATTACTGAGTCTGGCCTCGAGCCTGCGATCCTCCCATCTCAGCCTCCAAGTACTGGGATTACAGGCGTGCGCCACCATACCTGGCTGAATCCAGATCTTTCTCCATTCACCTACAAGGAATTGGGGAGCTCAGCTCATGAAGTATCCATGCTGGGGGTGTCAGAGATCTAGGATCGGCTAAGGAGGAATCTAGGAGTTATGTTCGGTAATTCTCCAGCATCACCTCCCTGTACAGAGCCCTCTGCGCAGGCTCCAGGCTGAACCACTGGTTCTGGGTGAAGTACACGGCCAGGTCCTCAAAGGTCACCGGCTCCTGAAACAACAGGTTTCTGCTCAAGCCCTGCATACAAGCAGGGGGAGGGACCTGAGTTCCAGGGAAGGGAGACATCTACTAGACCTCATGGCCCTGAGTCCCCTGGAGGGTTTAAATGAGGAGAGCCACATAGCACCCCAGTCAGGGACAGCCCTCAACCGTGTTCCCATTTTCCATGTGCACAGCTCTGGGGGCCCCATAGTGTCATCCTAAGCACAGAGCCCAGCACCAGCAGCTCTCTCTCTGCCTGGTGAGCATGTCAACCTATGTCTGCTTTGTCAAGCTAGAGATATCTTTCTGGCATGTTCTCTGCATTGACCACAGCGGGTATCTGTCTTTCACTGTGCCTCCATCCATCCTGAAGCATCCTTCGGGGTCCTCCACTCAGCTTCTCTAGTGTGGTCCTCCTCCGCATCTTCTGCTGAAGACAGAGGAGCGATTCCATGGGGATAGAGTTCCTTCCATTGGGGATATTTCTCCCTCTTTCTACCATCTTGCCTTATCAGAAAGCTGGCTCTCCCTTGAAGGAAATGTGTAATGTCACCTCCTCCTCTCCTGACATGCTTGACCCTAACACACGGGAACAGGATGGCAGTCTCCCACTCTCGTTCAGAGACCTGCCCCTGGTCATCTAAGCTCTGTCCAACCTGCTGTCCTCTTCACAGGCTGTATCTCCTTCTGCTGAAACCAGTTTCAACGTCTCAGGGAAGAAGGAAGCCATAACAGGCTTTGGGCTCTGTCCCAGTTATTTGACATCAATCTGTTCAATCTTTACAATAACCTGTGAAGAATTTTTACTCCCATTTTCGGACAATATTAAGGACTTCGAGATAGAGCAAAGGGAGTCCTCTTTATCTGGGTATTACAAGGCTATGTAAGGAAGCAAAAATTCCAAAATGAACTGAACCACTTATATATAAATTTATATTAAGCTGGGCATGGTGGTGCATGCCTGTAATTCCAGTACTGGGAAGGCTAAGACAGGAGGACCACAGGTTCGAGGCCAGTCTCAGCAATTTAGCGAGGCCCTCACCAACATAGTGAGATCCTGTTTCAAAATAAAAAATAAAATCGGGCTGCGGGTGTAGCTCAAAGGCAAAGCATCCACGAGTTCAACAACCTTCTCTTTGTGCTTAATCTCTTTCAAGTGAAAGAAACATAACTAGAGAAAAATAACTTAAAAAGCACTAGAAGGTTTGCAGTCATCACTGTAAGAACTGGTTCTGAAACAAAAGAAAGAAAAGAAAAATCAATGATGCTGAATCCAGGAGGAAATTTTGATGAAGACAGAGACATTTGCATGATTTGCTTCTCTGTAGACTGTTTATTACTTGCTAGGAGAACGTCAACTATCCATGAAAATCAAATAGCCCCTTGACCAGGAAGTATAAATGTAACTAGTAAGAAGGAGAAATGGCCTTTCTGATCTGCTCTGATTATGGAAACCTGGAAGGCAGCTCGGCTCACCTGGGACCACCCTGTCTGGAGCATGGCTGATGCCCCTGGCTTCATACACTGCCCTCTAGTGTTGGGAAAGCAAGAATGTGCGGAGCCGAGAAGAGAACCACCCTGAGAACGAGCCTGTCTCCTGCCACTATCACTGGACACAGACGCTCAGGGCGCTCTTCTCCACCCCCTGTCCGCTGATTCGTGGGGTGCTGCAGATGCCCCCGTGCCCATTCTAGAGCGTGCCTGGCGACGCCGGGCATTCCGAGACAGAATGTCTCTGAAGCAGAGTCCAGAACCGCAGTGGATTCGTGGCTTTGAGGAAAATCCTCGACCCATCATGAACGCATTACTCAGTATTCCGTACTGAATGCTGCTCGTGGTTATGGCAAAGATGCAAAACGAGAGGAAAGGGGACCCCTGGAACAGCCATGGTCTGCAGGACCAAATGCAAAGGGCTGCCCTGGCCCCGGGTGA
>PVJS01011723.1:0-45151 GCA_004027185.1 Glis glis
TTCTACTTCTGAGCTACACCCCCAGCCCTATTTTTTATTCTTTATTTTGAAACAGGGTCTCGCTAAGTTGCGGAGGGCCTCACTAAGTAGCTGAGGCTGGCCGCGAACCCGGATCCTCCGGTCTCAGCCTCCCAAGTACTGGGATGAGAAGCATGCGCCACCATGCCCGGCGACCCTAGATCCTTCTGGCTTTAAAAAAAAAAGGCTTTGGCTTCCTTTGTCTGGCCTTCCTGCAGCCTTGCTATTTAACATCTTCATCCTTAGCTGTCTCTAGCGTGGGGAAAAGAATTGTCTGATTCTTTCTGCCAGGAAGACTGGCAGAAATCAGAATGGGGAAAAAAAATCTGTGAAGTAACACACTACTTTCATCTTGCTAAATGCTAAAATGTCCTTTTTCCAATCAAAAATAATTTTACCAAAAATTTCAAGGCGCCAAGATCCTCCTTGAAATGTGCATAAAAATGCTTGTTTGTTTCTTAAACGGGAAGCTCCCAGTTCCCTGGCGACCCAAATAAAGGCATTTTAAAGATCCATGTCATTTTTCCAGTTGTAAATCCAAGTTTCCAAGATTGTAATGCTTAAAAATATGTATCTCAGCAGAATTCAGAGTTCGAGTTTAGTTTCTTTTTATTGCCCAACATAAGAACATAATTTGGTGGGCAAGGAGGAAAAAATTCTCACAATCCTCTCATATTTAACTCATAGTTAACTGTTTCCACTGCTCTCTTAAGGTAAGGTTGAAAAGCAAACAATAGGGATAGAGATGACTCCCCACACCCCCTCCCCCCAGGGAGAGGCCCAGACTCCTATGCAAACTGCAGCGTCCCTAGACCCAGTGCCCCACCACTTCCTGCACTTACCCTGAACCAAGCAGCAGGAACTACCAAGCTCCACAGGAAGTCCTCGGAGCCTGCAGAGCCTGCAACCCCAGCCAGGCACAAGGAGGTCTGAAAGGCAGAACTTGACTGCCATCAGGAGCACTTCAAAAATCAACGCACAAGCTGGGCATGGTGACACACGCTCCTAATCCCAGTACTTGAGAGGCTGAGACAGGAGGATCCGGGTTCGCGGCCAGCCTCAGCTACTTAGTGAGGCCCTCTGCAACTTAGTGAGACCCTGTTTCACAATAAAGAATAAAAAATCAGGCTGGGGGTGTAGCTTGGAGGTGGAATGTCCCTGGGTTCCATCCCCAGTGCCGCAAAAAAAAAAAAATCAATGTACACCTCCCCACCTGCTTCTCAAGACCCCTCATAAAGCCATCTGGGTGCGGTGGACATGGTGGTAAAGGCTGCGTATGGTTTGTTGGGCTGACTCCTCTCCAACAGTTATGCTGGATGCTAGTATTTTTGTTATCTCTATTTTATTTTATTTTATTTTATTTGTGGTACTGGGGATGGAACCCAGGGGCATTCTACCTCGGAGCTATACCCCCAGCCCTATTTTTAATAGTTTATTTTGAAAAAGGGTCTCACTAAGTTGCGGAGGGCCTCACTAAGTAGCTGAGGCTGGCTGCGAACCCGGATCCTCTGGTCTCAGCCTCCCAAGTACCAGGATTACAAGCTTGTGCCACCACGCCCGGCTTGTTGTTGTTTTAAGCCACTACATTTGTGATAACTTGTTAGAGTGGTAATAGAAAACTAAAATAGATTTGAGTGTCTACAAGTTAAGTGTTTGTTTGTTTTTGCAACAAGTGTTTAAAATGTGGACACAGCTGTGGAATCAGATGGTGGGTGAGACTAGGAGGATTTTTGAAGAGCGTGACAGATGAATCTGGACCACTTCGAACGGACTGATGACCTGGACATTAAACATGGACACAAGAGACTGCTGCTGAGGACTCAGAAGGAAGTGAGAAGCAACATGGTAAAACCCCAACTGCCTTAGAGAACACCTAAGGCGACGTGAATGGATGGTTAGGAGAAAGATGTGGAACCTGCGACACTGAGGACACCACCAATGGACACTCAGAAGGAATTGGGGAACGTGTTATTTACAACTAGAGGAAAGGGGATGCTTGTTATGCAGTGACGGAAAGCTTAGCTGAGCATGTCCTGCCGTTATGTGGAAAGAACGTGTAGATACGAGATTTAGCTTTAGAGATTCCCAAGTGGCGTGTTGGAGGTGCAGGGCAGTTGTTTCTTGATGCCTGTATGAGAAGAGAGATATAAATGGAGGGATGTACTATTAAGTAAGAAGGAATCTGGGCTTGATGATTTTGGAACTTCTCAGCCTACCCAAATGGCAAAAGATGCTAAAATTAAGACATTCATTGTGGGAAAAGTATACTCTAGAGAAAAAGCCAAATGTGTCACTGTACAACCTTTTTGTTAACTCATCGGAATGATCAAAATGTCAGGGTGTTCAGGCACCTAAAAGGCTCTTTGTGGAGATGAAGGGTGAGACCCACACACCCACTCCCCTCTGCCACCTCAGCCAAGACTAGAGAATTCCCCAGAAATGTCTGTGGATGAGTCTGTTGTCTAATTGTAGTGAATCCTGGTAAGATACATGAGAGATCCACAAAGTTCTTGAGAAACTTATACCAGCACCAACATTGCCAGTTTGGACTGGAAGGGAAAGAGAGACTACAAAATGAAAGAAGACTTTCAACACCCCCAAATTCTACAGTCAAGAAACAGACTGAAATTACTCTGCTGCAAAGCACATGCTACCTTTCATGAAAAAAAAGAACATATGAAAACATACATGACCCAGAGGGCAGAGCTGCTAATCCAAAGAGTAGAGCTGCACAACAGAAGATCGCTCCTAGGGCTCGAAACCTTAGAGAATTTTGTCTAGATTTGTAAGTCACTTGACCTCTTGTTACCTTCTGTTTTCTGCTGTTTTGAACCAGGATGCCTGTGACTGTCATCCCATGCATGTCCCAATGATGCATGCCAGGTACAAATAGCTTGTTTCCTCAGTTTCCCATGTCACGGCTGAACAGGAATTGTGCCCCAGGATGGTTTGTCCTCACAGCTTCCCAACGCTAAACTTAGATCATTTGGTTATATTGAGATGAGATTTTTTTGGACTTTGAATTAATGATCTGTCTAATACAGAAGCTACTAGCTACATGTGGCTATCTTTATTTTACTTACTTATTTACTTATTTATTTGGTCCCGGGGATTAAACCTAGGTGTGTTGTATCTCTAAGCTATACCACCAGCCCTTTTATTTATTATTATTATTATTATTATTATTATTATTATTGGAAACAGGGTCTTGCTAAGTTGCTGAGAGTCTTGCTAAGTTGCAGAGAGTGCCCTCAAACCTGTAATCCTCCTGTCTTAGCCTCCCGAGTACTAGGATTACAGGTAGGTACCACCACACCCAGCTTGCATGTGGCTATTGAACATTTGACATATGCCTATGTGACTAAGGAATGGGATATTTAATTTAATTTTATTTTATTTTATTAATTGTCTACACCTAAGAAGCCGAATGTGCCAGTGGCTGCCATATTGGTTAACATACCTCTAAAACCTAACTTTTGGTGTCTCTCCTTAGTAGCACGTCGGCCCCATGAGGGTAATTATTTTTGTCTGTTTCATTTACTTTAACTTCCTAAGCACATAAAGTTAGCTCATCGTAAGTCCCCCCAAAATCTCTGAGTGAATGAATGGACATCTATTCCGCTATACTGAAAGCTTATGATTTTTCTTCTAGCCACCCCGCACCTGTAGCTTCCTTCTTGTGTTTAATGAGCCTCCTACCATACGTGATTTGTTAGGTGACAAAGCTCACTGCCACCACCAAGGCAGAGCACGCACACTCCGTCCCTGGCTTCCCTCACAGCTGCGGAGCAGATGCGGGCTTGGCCAACCGCTCCCCACACTCTGGACTGTGAACTGAGAGCAAGTCACACAGCCGAAGGGACAGGGCAGGTGGCAGTGGCAGCCTGGCCAGTCTGCATGGCACCCACATCCTGCAGGACCGGTTCAGTGGCGTGCTTTGGTGGCATGGACTCTGACCATGTAACCAGCTCAGCAATTCCTCTTCTCCTTGACTCGCCTCGAGTCACGTTTGTTGATCACATCTAAGCCCTGGAGAACGCTGCTGCCCGCCTCCCTCTCAGGAGGAGGTAGCTCAGCCCCATCTCATAGCCACACTACAAACCAGCTCAAACCCACCCACAGCACAGCCCACGCCGCCCTCTGTGAGCTGAGTACTCCAAGCTACACACTCCAGGGGCTTTGAAACCTCCCCAGTAACCTTGAAACACCTTCCACATGGTCGTTTTGCAAGGCCAATTAATCTAATTGATTTCCAGAATAAGGATCTTCGGGAATCTGGTTATTCTAAAATCAATCTTCATCAGGAGTTGATAATACCTCATCCATTCCGCACTGGCCACCGGGGCTCAGTGGGGATTTCGGCCAAGCCTTGGAAGTTGCCTGGAGTCTGCTCTGATTTTAAATGTTCTGCATTCTCAGCAGCACACACCGGCTCTCGTGCCGCCTGCAGAAAACTGCCTTTCAAGGCAGAATTGCCCTCGGTCTATCTACAGCTCATCATCTGCCCAGTGCGCTCCGCACTGAAGGATAATTCCCATCACCACCAGCGAGGGTCCTTAATAGGGCACGTTTCCATTGGAAGAGGCTCGGCAGATGTCATAAGCCCCGTTAACACTACTGCAGGCTTCAGAAAGCAGCGGAGTCCAATCTCTGCACTTTTGCTTCATGTTTCAGACTGGAGGCCAGGAAAGGAGCCTTGAATTGCCTTTGTGCACAAATCCCCAGACCCCAGCCCCTGGCCCGCGACGAAGAACAGCCACAGGCCTTCCACACCTCTCCTCACACTCCTCGTGGATTCCTTCCCCTTCACACTACAAGGAACTCCTCCTCCTCCTCCTCCTCCTCCTCCTCCTCCTCCTCTTCCTCTTCTTCCTCCTCCTCCCCTGCTCTCCTCTGCTGACTCTGAGAGACAAAACAAGAAAAGTCCTGAAGCTGCCACATCTGAATCTTCCTCCCATGTACTGTCTTATAAACTCAGTGCAGCACAAACTTTTTCAAAAATAGGAGAGGAGCTGGGCGTGGTGGTGCATGCCTGTGATCCCAGTTCTTGGGAGGCTGAGGCAGGAGGATTACAAATTTGAGGCTAGCACGTGGCAATTTAGCAAGACCGTTTCACAATAAAAAAAATAAAGCAGGACTGGGGATGTAGTAACAAGGAAGAATACCCCTGGGTTCAATCCCCAGTACAAATGATAGATAGATAGATAGATAGATAGATAGTTAGATGATAGATAGATGATTGAGAGATGATAGATAGATAGATAGATAGATGATAGATACGATAGATAGATAGATGATAGATAGGATAGATAGATAGATAGATAGATGATAGATAGATAGATGATAGATAGGATAGATAGATAGATAGATAGATAGATGATAGATAGATAGATAGATAGATGATAGATAGATGATTGAGAGATGATAGATAGAAAGCTAGATAGATGATAGATAGGATAGATAGATAGATAGATAGATAGATGATAGGATAGATAGATAGATAGATAGATAGATAGATAGATAGACAGACAATAGATAGATGATTGAGAGATTATAGATAGATAGATGATAGATAGATAGATGATAGATAGATAGATAGATGATAGATAGGATAGATAGATAGATAGATGATAGATAGATAGATAGATGATAGATAGATAGATAGATGATAGATAGGAAAAATAGATAGGATAGATAGATAATGTATTTGGTACGCTCAGCCCTCAGCCTCATTGTAAGGACCTGAGAAGTACTTAAAATTTGCAATTCGAAGTGCACACACCAGACGTCCATATCAGGGTTCCAGTTGGAAAGGGAAGGAGGAGCCACTGAGCATCTGAGAGCCCTGCACAGGTTCACCACCTGCCACAGGGCTGCCTCCGCCTGCTCCACCACGGAGCGCCTGGATGAGCCAGGATTCCTGGGCGAGGCCGCTTTGATAAAGGACTGACCAGGCCGGGGTCTGAGCCAGCACGGGACATGACAGCGAAGAACGAGGCTGGCTGTCAGAATCTTAACAGATGAACCCGCATCATTGTATCAATGCATTCATTCATTCATTCATTCATTCTGCAAAGCCTGGCCTCCCCAGTGCCCCATCTTGAGGACTTAGACACGGATGTTCACGGTCTGTCCCCTCAAGCCCTGGAACCATGACAGGTACCTGGCTCTCCTGGGCTCTTGCTGAAAGGCAAGTTCTGACCGGTGAGCCTGGCTCCCTCTTGGAGTCTGCATTTCCATGGAGATTCCGGGTGACGCAGGCGCTGCATGCCACACATGCAGCAGAAAGGCCTAAAGGAGTATAGAACCGAGGTTCTCATCGGAGGGCAAGTTTGCTCGCCCAGAATGTCTGGCACCGCCTGGAGATGGATCAAGTTGTGGCAACAGAGGAAGGGGTGCTACTGGCCCAGCCTGGATAGAGGCCGGCTGCTGCTCTCCTTCCTACAAGGCGCAGGACAGCTCTGCCCAGCAAAGGAGGGTCTGTCAACAGGGCTGAGATCAAGAAACACTGGCCAGGAGGCCCTGATGCCCCCACCCTGGAGCCTAGCTCCAGCATCAGGACTCTACAAAAGCAACATATTCAACGAGTTCGCACACTGCCAGGCCCTATTTTAAGCACCTTTAACACACTGATTTGTATGGAAGTTCCTCAGAAAACTGGGAATGGATCCACCATACGATCTAGCTATACCACCCCTCGGTATCTTTCCAACAGGACTGAAATCAGAATATTATAGCGATATATGCACATCCATGTTTATATAGCAGCACAATTCACAATAGCCAAATTGTGGAACCACACTAGGAGTCCATCAACAGATGAATGGATTACAAAATGATGGGATATGCACGCAATGGAATTCTACTCAGCAATCAAGAACAAAATTACGTCATTTGCAGGAAAATGGATGGACCCGGAGAACATTATGTTAAGTGAGATGAGCCAGTCACAGAAAGTGAAAGGTCATATGTTTTCTCTCATATATGGAGGGTAGGGAGTAATCAGGATACACAGGGACTTTAGGTAATGGAGGAGAAACCCCAGTGGAGCCAGGGAGGGGATCAAGGGCAGGGTAGTGGGGAGGGAGAATTAATGAAGGAGACACTTCCATTATGTGCATATGTGAACGTATCAATGTCAATCTCAATATCATGTGTGTGGAAAGGGAGGGAGTGGAGAGGGAGCTGGGAGTAAGATCACTGAGTGCTGGGTGCACCTAAGTCCCCATCACTCTGAACTACATTTGATGTGAGACTACATTGTACCAATAAAAGTATTATTTTATTTATTGGTGCATTGTAACCATACACCTTGATGGTTTTCAGGGTGGTGGAAGTGTACATGCGCACATCGGTCAATTAGCCCTCCCCCCATTTCCACCTCCATCCCCTCCCCCTTCCCTCCTTCTCGTGCTCAGCATAGTGATTGATAAGTTCGTGTATGTACATCCTGTGCATTAGGGTGTTTCCCTCTTCCCCCCTCCCATCTCCCTCAGTTAGGTCGCCTTCTTTACTCATCTAAAGTTTTCTCCATCTTTGTCTGGAGTCCCTCCTATGCCCTATTCTCCCTAGCTTCTGCGTATTAGGGAGAGCATCCGACTTTTCACTTTTTGTGACTGACTAATCTCACTTAGCATAATGTTCTCTAATTCCATCCATTTCCCTGCAAATGATGTAATTTTGTTCTTCTTTAAAGCTGCACAAAATTCCATTGTGTATATATCCCAACTAGCATGGCAATCATTAAAAACACAAACAACAACAAATGCTGGCGAGGATGTGGAGAAGTAGGAACTCTAATACACTGTTGGTGGGATTGCAAATTAGTGCAACCACTTTGGAAGATAGCGCAGAGGATCCTCAGAAGAATGGGAATGAACCTACCATTTGACCCAGCAATACCACTTCTAGGCATCTACCCAAAAAGAATGAAAACCAAATTACCAGACTAATGCATGTGTATCTATGTTTATAGCTGCACAATTCACAATTGCCAAACTATGGAACCAGCCAAGATGTCCATCAACAGATGAATGGATTAAAAGTATACTTTAAAAAAAATACACTGATTCACACAACCCTCAGGACAGTCCCTTAAGGCCTGGGCTGTTCTTAGTCCCATCACGCAGACACAAGACTTGGAGAGATTATGACCGGTGTCCAAAGTCCCCCATTACAATGCAACAAAGTCAAGGCTCAAACGCAAACCTTCCACAGGCCCCTGCTAACAGGTGCCTCAGGGGTGAACCAGGGGTGGCCCCAAAAAACAGATTAGTTCCCTGGCTCCGTTCCTGGGTCTCTGTGAGCACCCAATTCTCCTCCTTCAGACCTTGAAGATGCATAACAACGTGGATGAGTGGCCACCAAAGATGGCCCTGGAACCCCAGCCTTGACTTCCAGTCCCTTGGGCTGGTATCCAGCCTTTATAAAGGCAGTGCCCGTGGGCCCTGCCGGACGGGTGGTCTTGCCTACCCTGTCCCTCAGCCCCAGCCACAGCCCACCCCGAGGCCGTGGCACACTGAGGAATGACTCTGCCATCACCCAACAGCACCCATTGGGCACCTCTTAGCCTCCTCTGAGTGCACCCTGAAACGCCGCACCCACCAGTGGCCCTTCTCCTGGGCTGCAGGACCATGTTTTAGAAAGGGACATCTGGACCAGTGGTTCCCAACTGGGGACAGCTTTGCCTTCAAGGGACAGTTGGTAATGTTTGGAGACATTTGGGGTTGTCACGACAGGGAGTGGATTGTGGGAGGGGAGGGGTACGGGCACCGAATGGATCAAGGCCGAGGTCTCCACAGGCATGCTACGGTGCCTGGCAGCCCCACCATGCGGGCTCTTCCACCAAAACACCAACAGCACAAGTGCCAGGCCCCCGCCTCGGAAAGCAAGACCTACGCAAGTGAGTGTTCGCAGCAGCGCAGACCTTGTGAGGCAAAGGCGAACCCTTGCCTGGGAGCTACATGACACAGGCTCGTATGTTCGCTCCCCCACTTAAATCCTGTTTGACCTTGAGCAAGACACCTCATGTCTCCAACCTTAATTCTGCATCCTTAAAACGGGCTTCTGGAGGCTCCCCGTGTAGGCCCGATGAAAGCAGTCAATGAGACGTGTCAGGTGCCATGACAGTGGCCCATGGACGGGGGTGGCAGTGCACGCAGGTCTCTGTCCTCCTCTCAACAGGAGTGCTCTCGCTATCCACCCCAGCTTGGCACATGGCCGGTCCCTTGGGCTGGTGGGAACAAGGCCCTTGCAGCTGTGCTCAGCGTTCAAGGCCCCCAGGCTCAGGGGTGCCTTCCCGTCCCAGAGACACCAGATTGCATCTAAACAGAAATGTATGGTCTCACAGCCCTGGAGCCACAGGTCTGAGATTGAGTTGCCTGCAAGGCTGGATCCCTGGGTGGAGGGCTCTCCGTGCCTCTCATTGGAGGCTGGAGCTTGCGGGCCGGTGTGGTGCTCCCTGCCTCGTGCCACATGTGGCAACCTCCCTGCGTCTCTGTGCCCAAATTTCCTCTAAGAAAAAGGGTCCACCCCACTCCAGGGGAGAGCATATTTTTTTTGGTACTGGGTTAACTTACATCTGAACAACCTGGTTCCTCACGTCCCGAGGCTCCGGAGGTTAAGACCAAGACGTGAATTTGGGAGGGGACACAAGCCCACCCATAACCCCGCACCTCAGCCAGGTAAGGAATGATCCTCTCCATTTACAGACCGAGTAAGCAAGACCCAGAAAGGTTAAGCGCTTAACCCCCAGATGCACAGCCCAAGAGGTCTCTATCCACGTGACTCAAGCTGAGGAAGACAATCCCATGAGGCTGAGGGGGGAAAGGAGGAGCCAGCGGCCACTCTACTACAATCAGAGGAGAATCTAGTTTCAGGGGACAAGTTAGAAAATGGGAGAATGTGGGATCAGGCAGAGAGAAACCCAAAAAAATAAATAAAACAAAGAGATGCTGGGAGTCTGCAAGCCTCAGCTGGCCTTTACCTGGAACACGTCTCCCTTAGGCGGTTAACCGGGCCTGCCCTGGCCTCAGCACGGAGCCCGGTGTGGGGAAGAGTGCCACAGATGCTCGTGGGGTGCACGGAGCACGTGGGGGTGCTGCTTGGGATGCACACTGCACAGCGGGCCTATGAGTTGGGCATCTAGGGTGGGCCCCAGGTTCTGCAGTTCCCACATTCCCCAGAGGAAAAGGATAGACCCTTTCACTTCAGCACCCCAGCAACATGGCCGTCTCCGTGGACCTCTGTCCAGGAAGCTCACGGGAACATCTAGCCGGAGAACCGCGAGGTCCCGCACAGCCCTGGGCACGCAGACTACTGAGACACTTGGAAATCGTGTATTATTTAGCCAGCAATCGGTCCCCCAGGAGGCCTAAATCCACACAGTAAATAGGTGCCGGGAAGCTCAGCACCCATTAGTGGTGTGTAATGACTACGAGGGCGCTGTTAGATGCTCTGAGGGGCCGTTTCAACATCCTGACAGGCAATTCCAAGTAATAAAATTTCTCATAAAGGTGGAAGTCGCTGTGCGTGCTCTCTGGGAAGCCACCGTATCTTACAATGAAACTGATACCTCATATTTGTTCAGGGCATCCCACTTTGTCACCTGGAGCATCAAAGACAAGATCCAAAGGCCCATGACAAGGGATCATCAATCAGGGGCCTCTCAAAGTGCCCTCCAGCGCATGGTGCAGAGAGCCAGGGGGGTTGGGGACTACTGAGAGAACCCAGCTCCCTGCAGCCCTCTTCTCACCAGACTGCTGCTCGGGCTGAGGCCAGAGGACCATCCCACCCCTGCCCTGCCTCCAACAGGACGAGGGGAGAAGGAGAGATGAGACTCTGCATCAGCTAGCCGCAGTACCAGCTGCTGTAACAAGCAAGCCCACACATACAGTGGCTCAGACATAATAGGAAATTATTTCCTGCTCGTACAAAGTTCAAAATAACTGTTCTAGACCAGAAGGATGCTTCTTCCCCAGCAATGATTCAGGACCCAGGTCTGTTTTTGTTTGTTTGTTTGTTTGTTTGTTTGTTTGTTTGTTTTCCTTGTGTCCACCCTCCCATCGCCATCCTCAACAAGTAGATTCTCAGATGTCCACAGTCACCTGCTTTGAGCTAGCAGGAGAGAGAGCAAAGAAGACACTCTGTGAAGAGGTGCATTAGTCATTGTTTTTCAAAATACTTTCAAAGAACAACTTAGAGGAGGAAAAGATTATTTGCCTCATGGTTTCAGAGACCAATCCATGGTTGGCTGGCTCCAAGGGAGAAACACGGTAGCAGGGTGTGTCAGAGAAAAGCTGCTCAACTCACGGTGACTGAAAACAAGCGAGCCAGAGGAAGGGACCAGGGACAGATATAGTCCCCAAGGTCACACCCCCAGTGATCTACCTCCTCCAGCCACACCCTACCTGCCTACAATTACCACCCAATAAGTCCATTCAAATCACTAATCTACCAATGGATTTATCCACTGGTGAGGTTAGAGCCCTGATTCAATTATTTCACCTCTGAACACTTCTGCATTGTCAACATGTAAGCTTTTCTGGGAGATGTTCCATACTGAACGACAACAAAAGGGTTCTGGGGACTCTGCTTCCTAGCTTTCCTTGCAGCGAGTCATGGTCATGTGACTGGGCTTTAGCCAATAGGCTGCAAGCAGAATATCGGCATCTGGCTTTGGACCCATGAATGGGAAACAGACCTGGCGAACACCGAGCCATCTCTTGACACTCACGCCAGGTAACCTGACCAGGATCTCCCCAGGGAACTGAAGAACCAAGATGGCAACAAGAAAGATGGCAATGATGATGGTGGCGATATTAGCATTATGTGGACGCATCCCAGGCCCCGGCCCAGCATCCGTGCCCCTGACTTGGGGGTCACCCCTGCCCTTTTCTCTGACAATTAGGTTGCAGCAAGGTTATCTCCTTGTGAACCCAGGAGATGGAGTCACGTGACCTGGTCCAAGCTCGCACATGGCTGTCCCAAGCTCCTGCTAAATGCTCTACACTCATTAACCCCTTAATCTTCCAGAACCCACTGCTGCCACAGCCTTCCCCAGAGGAGGCCAAGGCTCAGAAAGGCTGGCAGCCATACCCGAGGTTACACCACCAATCAGGTTTGCATTGCCACGCCAGTGGCCTTATTTCCAGCCCACGCTCCTCCACAGCCACATGCCAGCTACTGCCCACACAGGTCCTGGCCACATGCGTTACAAAGTGCAGGTTCCTCAGGAGAGGCAGGGGGCTCAGCAGAGGGTTAGGGTTACTTGCGGTAACAGGCAGCAAGTCACCCAGCCTGCCCCATCAATAAATCAAAGGCCTGGGATCTGATATGGCCTGTTTTGTCAAAGAAGTACAGGTGGGCATAAAATCTTCCTTCCATGTGAACCCGTAATGATAAAAGACAGCGCCCGCGATCTCCCCGCCTCAGAGCACGCAATCAGGATAGTGACGTAGTGACATAGTGCCGCAGGCCATAGACGCAATGGCACTGGCATCAGAACCCGGGCTCTCTGATGAGCAACGTGTCAGCACTTAATACTTGCAAGTTTCACCGTTGAGCCAGGCGTGGTGGCGCACACTTGTAATACCAGTACTTAGGAGGCTGAGACCGGAGGATCCGGGTTCGCGGCCAGCCTCAGCTACTTAGTGAGGCCCTCTGCGACTTAGTGAGACCCTGTTTCAAAATAAAGAATAAAAACTAGGGCTGGGTTGTTGCTTGGAGGTAGAATGCCCCTGGGTTCAATCCCCAGTGCCAAAAAAAAAAAAAATTCACCACTGGGCCAGTTGGCAAGAGCTGCCGTGGCAGAGCACCAGGGTCTCAAGCAATGTGTGTGCTTCCTCGTGGCCCTGGAGGCTGGGAGCCTGGCATCCAGGTGTGGGTGGAGCTGGTCTCCTTGAAGGCCTCGATCCTTGGCTGGAAAAGTCATCTCCTCCCAGTGTCCTCACAAGTTCGTCCCTCTGTGAGTGTCTGTGCCCATCTCCTCCTCTCATGAGGACACCAGTCAGAATGCAGGAGGGCTACCCGCTCGTATGACCTCATTTTACCTCATATACCTCTTTAAAGACCCTGTTTCCAGATACAGCCACATTTCGAAGTAGCGGGAATTTGGGCTTCAACATTGGCATGGGGAGGGGGGCACATTTCAGACCACCACAGTCACCGTCTTATGTGGTCCTTACAGCAGGCTGTGCCTTCCGCAATGCCTTTCACATTGCGGGTGAGGAAATCAAGAGATAAAGGGTCTCTCCTGAGGTTAGACCTCGGAGAAGAGCAACTGACCTGAGCCATTGCTCCAAGCCTGTCGGGGATTCTACACAGATCGATCCTCACAGGCCTAGGAGTTACTTCCGAAATTTGTTTTTTTTTTTAATAACTGTTTATCGGTACATTGTAATTATACAGGATAGTGAGATTCATATTGATACGTTCATATATGTACATGCCCTTATTTGGTCTGTTTCTCTCTCTGTATCTCTAGTTCTTCTAAATTTTAATTCCAAAACAACCTATTCTAAATTACACCCTGTGGTCTTTTTAATTTTCTTTTTTCTTTCTTTTTTGTGTTACTTGGGATTGAACCCAGGGTCGCTCTACTACTGAGCTACACCCCCAGCCCTATTTTATTTTTTATTTTAAAACAGGATTTTGCTAAGTTTTACTACGTTGCTGAGGGCCTCTCTAAGTGGCTGAGGCTGGCCTCGAACCTGCAATCCTCCTGTCTCAGCCTCCCAAGTATTAGGATTACAGGCATGTACTACCGTGCCTGGCTACTACCTCCAGCCCTATTTTGTTTTTGGTTTTGTTATAGGGTCTTGCTAAATTTCCCAGGCTGGCCTTGAACTTGTGATTCTCTTGCCCCAGCCTCTCAAATCACTGGGATTATAGGTGTGTGTCACCATGCCCAGCTGGGAAAGATTTTGTATGACTCAAAAACCAGAAACAATAACGATGAATACATTTGACTCAGAAACGCCCTGTTTGTCTGTCTCAGCCAACATTCTCACTGCTATACTCAAGACCACAACTTAGAGGAAGGAAGATTGATTTGCTCACAGCTTTAGAGGTTTCAGGTTCAGTCCATGTGAGGCCGGGTCTGTGGAGTTCAGGGTATGGTGGCAGGAAATAGAGAGAGCAAGGTCTCTGCTCTCACATCACGGAGGCCGGAAGCAAGAGAGCAACAAGCAAGAGGATTCAAAGACAAAAGCATAGTTCCTAAGGCCACACCCCCAGGTACCCACCTATTCTCGTCACACCCACCAGCCTAGGCTTCCACTCAGAAAATCCATTACAGAGTCAGGCATGGTGGCGCACTCTTGTAATCCAAGTACCTGGGAGGCTGAGTCAGGAGGATCACAGGTTCGCGACCAGCCCCAGCAACTTGTAAGGCCCTCCGCAACTTAGTGAGACCCTATTTCAAAATAAAGAATAAAATGGGGCTGGAGGTGTAGCTCAGAGGTAGAATGCCCCTGGGTTCAATCCCCAGTACCACACACACACACACACAAAAAATTCATTACAATGGATTTATCTACTGATGAGATTACTACCCTCATGACTTAATTATATCTACTCTGAACCTTAATACGTGAGCTTTTCAAGGGACATTCTATGTCTAACTATAACACTATTCTGCTGTGTGTTTGAGGGCTTGAGGCTATTTGTGTTCTCCTGGGTGCCAAATGGTAAAAATTTGAACTGTCTTGCACTGATAGAAAGGAGCAGAGCCAACCTGAACACACCACTGAGGAAGGTCAACGATGAAGGTCAAAAAATGTAGCCAGGCATGGTGATGCACACCTGTAACCCCAGTACTTAGGAGGCTGAGATAGGAGGATTTCAGGTTTGATCCAGCCTCAGCAACTTAGGGAGGCCCTCAGTCACTTAGTGAGACCCTGTTTCAAAATAAAAGAATAAAATAGGGCTGGGGGTGTAGCTTAGCAGTAGAGCCACCCTGGGTTCAGTCCCCAGTACCACAAAAAAAGGTCACTTTACAAAGAGACCGTGGCAGATGGATGGATTCTCACATGACAGTCACCCAGGTACTTCTAACTCAAAAGGACCCGGGCACTGGCAGTCAGCATTCACGCACTTTATGGGAAGCGATTTGGTTTTGGCCAAGGAAGATCATCCATCACATTAAATCAATGTTGTTAATTTGGACTTTATTGACTTTGTAGGTCTGTTGGCATTTGATTTATAAGTTTGTGGGCATCCCTATAAAAGCAACAAGCATAAGGCATTTATAGGTTTGTTTATGCATCTACCATTTAAATAATAATAAGTTTAACACTAGTTCTAAGTAATTTATGTCAACACTGGGGCTCCAGGAGGAATGTCTTCCCATTCAAAGCCATCATATACAGAAGTCAAGTGTAAGAAGTGTGTGGTGTGCGTGGTGTGCGTGGTGTGCGTGGTGTGCGTGGTGTGCGTGGTGTGGCTCTGCAGCTCTTGAGCCCATGGATATGAGCTTTCTATGTGCAATAAAAGTTTGTGAGCAAAGAAAGGGCGGTCTGTCCTGATCTATTACAGACCCAGTGAATCTCACTCCCCTGAGTTTGCAGAAAGTTCAACATGTTAGAGATGCCAGGAAGTGTCTCCCAACCACACCTCTTAGAGAACTCACCCTATCCAACCCCTGGTAGGGGTAGAACCATCATGCACAGCTGGATGGACACGGATTAGCCAACTGTGAAAACATGGGCCAATCAGATGGTCTCTTTGGGGATTTGGGAATTAGTATAGTATATTTTTAGCTTGGAAGCCAAGCTAAAATGTCCTGCAGAGGCCCCATTTGAGAAGCCATCAAGGGCTGGTCATGCATTGGTGAATGAGTGGAGGGAGACAATATATAGCAAGATGAAGCGGCCAGGCAGGGAGAAGAAGGATGAAGGTCCACAGGGCCCAAGACAGGCTAAGGGAAGCATGCCAGCTTCCTGACCCCAGCCTTCCTGCACCTATCTGCTGTCGTTCCTAGAGACTACAGAGCACACTCTCTATGGCCCTAAGCTTGTTCTCTAGACCTGTGAGCCCACTGGAGGGCTTCTTAAAATCTGTTTTCTTCTTGTTGTCATCCCTCTTTATGCATTGACTTGACCAAGAGACTTTTTTTTTTTTGAGGTACCAGGGATTGAACCCAGGGGCGTTCTACCTCCGAGCTACACCCCCGGCCCTATTTTTTATCCTTTATTTTGAAACTGGGTCTCACAAAGTTGTGGAAGGCCTCACTAAGTAACTGAGGCAACCAAGAGACTTTTGAGAACAAGAACTAGAAAGAAGGAAAGTTAGGAGATGCATCAAGATTTACAAGAGTACCAGCTCTGAGAAATGAAAATCGCTGCCTTAAAGAGTTCACAGGACAGGATCATATCTAATTCTCATCATTACTCTAAAACGTACACATTATTACACTCATTAAACAATACAGGAACAGGGACTCAGAGAGGCCAAGTCACTTATCCAAAGCCAATAGCAAGGAAGAGATAAAAGACAAGAAGAGATGGGAGACAGGAAGCCAAGCGATGGGAGACAGGAAATAACAGGAGACAGGAAGTGACATGACCAGGAAGTACAGACGGGAAGTGGTGTGATACAGGAAGTGACTGGAAGCGGAAGTGATGGGAGATCAGCCACGCCGTAGGTTAAGTTGATCTGACTTCACAGCCTCTCCACTGCCCCTCAATCCTGACTTCCTTTGGAGGGTAGCATCCCCGTCTAGGGACTCAATTCAGGACTCAGTCGGCCGCCAGGCTTACTGGATGGTCTTTGCTGCTCATTCCCAGCAGGAGGCAGGCTGCCTCCACCGGCCTAGCACCAGCTGCCTCAGTAGATAGCTGAGAGGGAAGCAATATTGTTAAGCTCCTGGGCGCAGATTCCGACGCAGCCACTCACTGGTTCTGTGACACTGTCCTGTGCCTCCGTTTATTCATCTATAAAACTAAACTATGAATGGCCCACCTGAAATGAGTGGTAATTCCTTAGAATCCCACTGGAGGCGCGACACATTTCAGACTCAATACTTAGGTTCCGGCTGGAGCCATTTATTGCATCGCAACCAACTCTAACTATGGGCCTTTGGGGGGTCCTCACCCTTCCTTCCAGCAGTCCATCCAGCGAGTCACTTCCAGCTGCAGGGTGTCCCCAGGTTTCTTTGTGGAGTGGGGGTGGGATGTCCAGGCTTAGGTCTGTCTGCCTCTGTTGTCCTGGGACCAGGAACGAGGAATTGTCCGACAGTTACCAGCAGAGCTGGCCCAGTCAGCGTTCAGCCTTGTCTGGTTAGGAGAGACGGAGGACCCGGTCACAATTGGGGTCCTCAGGCTTGTACATGACAGGGGTGCACAGTCCTGTTCACACAACGGGAGGCCAGGCAGACTGACAGGGGGTCCCCTTCAGTTGGAGAGTGCCTCGTTGTCTGTGCTTCAGCTGGAGTTCTTATACTCTTCTTGAGCCTGGGTTCTTCTGTGACCTTCTGCGACCCTCTGATTGGGCAATTCCACCCACTTCTGCATATCTTATCATGACGTCTTCTTGCGCTGTCAGTCGGGTGAGGTATCCCTTGGGCCCCTTCTAACTATCTAAGTCACACATTTCCAAGTCACATCAAACCAGGGTAATACACAAAGCCATTTTATATGTAGGCATAGTCATTCATATGTGTATTTCATACAATAAGCAATAATAGCAATCAATTGGTAGTCACTCAATATTCATAACACCACCTCCCTGGGGTGCCAAGGATGAAGTAAGGTGACGCAGAAGTGCCCGGCACTGTGCTCGAGCACCCCAGGGGTGATGAGACTTACTTCCCGACACCTTAGAAGGCTGAACAGATAGGGCTTTTCATAAGGCAGCAAGCCCCAGTCTCAGTACTTTCCATACCTTCTCTGTAGCAGAACTTGCCACAACTATTGGATATTGATTTTTAACATGAATTACTTTAGATGAACTTCATTTACGACAGCGACAGCTTCAAACTGGTCTGAATGGATCAGCCATAGGATTTTCCATGAGGTAGAAATTTAGGAAATATATCTTCCAATATCTCAATTAAAGCAGCCTCTATTTTGCCACGTTCAAGGTTGATTTGATATGATGTTAGTGTCTGGGGAGCCAGTTTGCTGAACAAGGAGGTTCACAGGATAGAGGACCCCAGGAGGACGCTGCACCTCCAAGCCTGCATGCCGATCGCCTCAGAGGCTGCACGCCAGGACGGGTTTCTTCCTGGACTCACTCCCGGTTCCCCCAAAGTGCCCACTGCCATAGGAGAGGTGCCAAAACCACCCACGTGTCTGCATGGAGCCAACACCGCCACCAGTCCCCAGAGAGGCAGAGCTACGCCATCCCGTCTCCTCCTGCTCTGTCATGTTGTCAGCATTAGGATCCGCGCTCGGGAGGAGCTGTGGGGCCGTCCTGTCCGCAGATGTGTTTCCAGCACTGGAAGCAGCACCTGGCTCTGGTGGACTGATGGCATGAAAGACCTGATGCCCCACGCCTCCAGGACCCATGGCCTTTCCTCTGCGAAGGGCCCTGGGGCTCCTCTCACTAAAGAGGCGGGTCTTCTTGTCCCTCTCCTAGACTCTGGGCTGGGTCATGACTGGTGATGTCCCCTCCTGAACCTGGACTTCGAAAGCCCTTGTGCCTGTCCACGTCTCTCACTCTCTGTCACCAGGAAGACACCCAGGGGAGCCTGCTTATCCCAGGACAGGGACGGGAGACTTGGGAGCTGGACAGAACCAGGCTTCCCTGGCCATTCCAACCGAGGCCATCCTAGATCAGCCTGCAGACAGCAGGCCCACAAACGCACGGGGAGCCAAGCCAGTGGGACCCTGCTGACGGCCAGACTTAGATGATAAACCGATGCTTACGCCTCTCAGCCACTGAGTTGGGAACAGTTTATTTCACTGGGCGAAAAGTTACTGATAGACTGAATCCATCTATTAAATACACACTAAATACTAGTTACCCGGTGAGATGATTTACGGACATTAGAGATCCGGACTGGATTTAAAATGTTGATATTCTATTCATCGTGAAATCTGCTTCATTCATTACGATTTTTTTAAATATTGCCTTAGTACATTATTTATTTCGATCACCGAGTGTGGTGGCACCTCTTTCCATTTTGTGCCAACCGTCCACCTCACCCTGTTCCCGGCCCTGATTATCACATTTATTTCTCATAAAAATAAATCCATCAAAAAACTCAGGCCCCGATGAAGCTGGAACAATCTGAGCAACAAAATAAATAATGCAGTATCGGATTATAACTCAGAGCATAAAATAAACATCTGTGTTCCATACTGATGAAAAGAACTGGCTGGATAAATAAATAAATATGGACAAATAGACAAAGATGTCATGCAGAAGAATTCCAAATAATTCATGCAGATACTCCCTCATCAAGAAAGTGGGGCAAAAATCCCCAGCCCTTAAGTGAGGGGTGCCCACAGTGACGTCCTTCCAAAGAGCACAGGATGAGAGGGGGATACAGCTGGGCACAGTGGCACACACCTGTGAGCCCAGTGCTTGGGAGGCTGAGACAGGAGGATCCCAGGTTCGAAGCCAGCGTGTGGTAACTTAGTGAGACCCTGTTTCAAAATAAAAAGGAGCCGGGCGTGGTGGCGCACACTTGTAATCCCAGTACTTGGGAGGCTGAGACTGGAAGATCTCAGGTTGGCGGCCAGCCTCACCTACTTAGTGAGGCCCTCCGCAACTTAATGAGACCCTGTTTCAAAATAAAGAATAAAAAAATAGGGCTGGGGGCGTAGCTCGGAGGTAGAATGCCCCTGGGTTCAATCCCCGGTACCACAAAAAAATAAAAAAAAATAAAACGGGCTGAGGGTATAGCTCAGAAGTAGAATGCCCTTGAGTTCCATCCCCACTACTGAAGAGAAGAGAGGTTCACAGTGTGTCAAGAGGGAATTCACAGTAGCGAAACCTGAGAACCAGGATCTCTCGCTGGATCGAGGTCAACACCCGCAGTGATGAGTCGTGTTGACAGTGTGAACCCTCAATAAGATGGGATGGAAGGGCCTTCATCTGCATGGTCTTCCTCCCAAAACATATGATCCTGTTCCACTCATGGGAAAACAGCAGATGATGGCCAGCGGAGGAGAAGTCTCCAGATGCCGGCCAGTCTCCTTCACAACTGTCAAGGTCATCCAAAGCAAGGGACATCTGAGGACCCACGGAGACGTGACCTCCAATGTGGCATGGTGTTCTGGATGGGATCCCGAAACAGGAAGTGGGCCTGAGGTAAGAACTCGGCAAATCCTAATGAAGTATGGGCCTGCATCAATACCAGCACATCCATTCATTCTGACAAATATTCCACAGTAACGTGAGACGTTAACAACGGGGAAGCTGAGGGTGGGGCTGGTGGGGCCTGCGGGAATTTGCTCTCATCTTGGCAGCTTTCCTGCAAATCTAGAACTCTTCTAAAATGAATAGTGTTTGTTTGTTTATTTGTATTTTGTGGAACCAGGGATTGAACCCAGGGGCATTCTACTCTGAGCTACACCCCCAGCCCTATTTTATTTATTATTTTGAAAAAGAGTCTCACTAAGTTGCTGAGGGCCTTGCTAAATTGCTGAGACCGTCCTCAAATCTGCAATCCTCCTGTCTCAGCCTCCCAAATACTGGGATTACAGTCATGCACAACCATCCCCAGCGATTATGAATTGTTTAAAAAATAAAACCACCAAGGCCCACAGAAACTAAGTAAATTACCCAAGGCCACAGAGCTCATAAAGGACAAAATTGGAATTATAATCCAAGACTGTGTTGAAGTCACCATCCTACAGCTCACCTGCGCATACTATGGTACCTTGCCACCCAATAAAAATAAGAAAAGAAGGAAGGGAGAGAGGGACAAGGAGAAAGAGGAGGAGAAGGAGGGAGACAGGAGGAGGAAGAAAGGGAAATGGATTGCCCTATTTGGGCAGTAAACACAGAGAGGAAGGGTCTCTCCCTATCTGATGACACTGGCCACCAAGGTGTCTTTGTCTCCCTCTCTCCTAGATGCGCATTCAGCTACGCCCAGCCACACCACAGGCTTCTCATCCAGCCGTGCGCACCCTCGCGCCAGCTCCAGTGAAATCAATAGCTCGCATCCATCATGATACCTCCACCGAGCAGAAGCACTTTGCCAAAGTACCCTCCGCCGGCAAGATGCATGGCCCCGCTGCCGCCGAGCGCATCCGTCTCACATACAATTGTTTAAGTGGTTTGGGGTCCTCTGAAATCAGAGATTTATTCCTGCTTCCCTTACACTTTATTAGGGAAGGTTTATCATCAATATGAAACTTTAATTCCTCCAAAGCCGGGGATTAATAGACTCATAAACCTTAATACCTGGTGCTTTATACACTCCGTTCAGGATGGACTCCACACAGTGGGGGACTGGCAGCTCAATTCAATTTTCCTGACTCCCCCACCTGCCAGTTCTGAGCCCTGCGGGGACATAGTTAGATTCACCTTGATAAAGAATGGCCTGGTGGACCGGAGGTTGAGTGCCGGGGACAATGTAGGCACAATGTGGGCTCAAGCCTTGGGTGCAGTATTTGCTAGCTGTGCAACTCTGGGCGGGTTGCTTTACCTCCCTGATCCTCAGCTTCTTTGTCTATAAAATGGGGACAAAATTGGACTATCCTCCACGCGGTTATCGACTCCTCGTGGTACGTGTGTATGTGTATGAGGGAAGGAGAGGGACGGAAGCAGGAGAAAAAGCAACGATGCTGTAGAGTTCAGCAGCATTCCTGGCGGTGTTTGCTGTTGAACAAACAATAACTGATGATCATGGCCACTTCTGACTTACCGTTCAAAGACGCACAAAACACAAAATGAATAAAAAGCCTTATCTGTGGCAAGAAGAGAGAGAGGCACGGCCCGGATCTCTGCAGAGAGCACAGAGGCAGGAGACCAGAGGCCCGCACTTCTCTCCGCTCTGCGCACACGCGTCTGCAGGCCGGGGCTAAGTCGTGCATGTGTTCTCAGCCCCCGCCATTGTTTTAAGTGCTCTGGTGGAAGCGCCGCCTGTCTGCGTTCCCAAAGATCCCTCCGGGGGCCGGCTTAGGCTGAGCTCTTTGTAACTTTCCAATTCCTTTGAAGACAATTAGAAAAAAACAAACCGCGACGCTGCAGAGCTGTGCGCCTCGCGCCATCCTTCTCTCCTTCCCAGGGCCTATTCTCTTGTCAGCAACGACTTAAGTAAAACAGCCAAGGAAAGCAGCAGTCAAGAGGATTACACCGCACGCCGCGACTCAGGTGACAATGAGGATAACTCGCCTCCATCGGTGGCTGTCAACCAGGGAGCAGGCGACGGCCCTGGGAGGCATCTGAGATTGTCACTGTCACGATGAAGGGGTGCCGTGGCATCTGGTGGGCAGAGGCCAGGGATGCCGCGCACCATCTGCGGTGCCCTGGGACCCCTGAGCACAGAGAGCCGTCAGGACCAAGGTGTCAAATGTGCTGAGATTTAATGGGTCACTTGTCACATGCCAGGTGGTGTGTCGATGGCACCTCGTGGCTCCCCGGCCACCTCTAAGGAGGGCGCTGTCGCTGCCCACCTTGTGTGCTGAATCACCAGCCTTGATTTTCTGCCTCCCCCTAAATCTTCACACACACACCCGGACTCTTCCACGTGACTGCTTTGGTCAGTGGGCCCCGGTGGGAGGGACAGTGTGCTGTCCCCAAGACAAAACCCAGAGAGGCTCCACGCTCTTCTGCTTCTCCTCCTGCCCCTCTGCCTACTCCGCGAGAGTGACAGGCCCCACCTGTCCCACTGGCCCTAGACGACAAGAGGCATGGGGAGCAATCCAAGGTTCTTCAGTCAGAAGTGGAGTCGCCCATCACACTAGGAAGACCAGCTGAGCCCCGGAACCCACAGCCTCGTGGCCACTGTAGTGGCTGCTTAAAGCCACTGAGTTCTAGGATGGCCTGCTCTGCTGCAGTTGCAGAACAATATTCCCCCTCTCAGCCAGGAGGAAACTGAGTCGCGGAGAGTTAGATAACCAGCCCTGGTCACACAGCCAGAATGTCCAACCCGCACCTGCTCCAAGCCAGGCCCGTGCACGGTGCTTTCGCTCGTCTGTCATGGTTCTAAACAGTGTCCTACAAGCCGACGCCCTGGGCCGTTCTACAGAGGAAGCAACAGGAGATCAGACGGCTTGGTGGGCGCGGTGCCCTGGGAAGGGTGGGACAGAGCTTGGAATGCCAGTGTCCAAACCAAAGGAGTTAACTGATGAGCAACTGTCTGCTTCAAGGTCCCCCGCAGGCTGCGGCCCAGGCTCCCAGCACCACGTGGGACTGTTCTCACTCTCCTGCCTGCATATCCATCACTCGGTCCCGTGACTTTGCCTCCACAAATACCTTCTGGGTCCATCCACTCCTCTCTGTGTCTGTGTTTCTTCACATGACCCTTAATCTCCCCATTTTAGTCCGCTTTTTTGCTACTGTGACCAAAATACCTGACCAGCACAACTGAGAGGAAGAACGTTTTGTTGGGGCTCAGGGTTTCAGAGGTCAGTCCATGGTTAGCTAGCTCCAAGGACAACCGCAGAGGCAACATTTCCGGGCATGGAGGAGGAAGAAAGACAGCGCTTACCTCATGGTGGCTGGAAGTGGAGAGAGCAAGAAGAGGGGACTAGGGACATACATGGTCCCCGAGGCCACACCCCCAGTGACCCCTCTCCTCCAGCCATGCCCCACCTCTGAACCCTCCTGCATTGGGGACCGGCTTTCAACACATGAGCATTGGGGGACATTCTAAACCCAAACTGTAACACTCCCTCAGCCTGGCTCCACCCCCAGCTCTCCCCTCCCCCACCTGCCCTCCAGCACACCTCCTCCTCTCCATCCCTCCGCCACATGTGATGCTGAAAGTACCTGCTCCTGAGGTCCCTCCTCTGGAGAGGGAGAACTTCCGGGGCCTGCTGCTCTCTGAACTGGGGACAGAGTCTAATGCCTGTACCAGCTGGGCGCCCAAACCCTCGTCTTACTCCTCACTCCCCCCTTTGTGCTCTCTCTCTCTCTCTCTCTGTCTCTGTCTCTCTCTCCCTCCCCTCTCTCTTCTCACTTAAACAACATCTACTTTGCGAGCACCAACTATGAACCAGACACAGTGCTTGGCGCTGGAAACACAATGCTGGACACACACAGCCGAGTCCCCTTCCCTCTTGAAACATGCAGTCGGGGCTGGAGGGGCAGGGGTGATGGCGGGGAGAGAGACACTAGCTCCTTCTCCACTCCCAGGAGGCGCACTGCTCCAGCCAGCTGCAGGACTCACACCTATGGTCACCCCTGCCTAGACTGTCCCCCTTCCCTCCTTTCCAGCCCAGGCCTAAGTCAGACCCCAAGGCTGCATACGGACCTCACTCCCCTCGGCATTTGGACATCTAAGTACAAGTGGTGGTGTGCAGTCACATACTGGGACGTGAAGTTGCTTTAGGTCTGAGCCTCACGATGGGCCTTGAAGGCCCATGAGTGCAGACACTTCACCCTGTTTTGCTTCATGCCATATTCTTGGGGCCTTGGACACAGACTGGGCTGAACAGGACAAGGGGGAGTGGAAACAAGAAAGCACCCAGTTAACACCAAGACCCTGAGCATACGTACCTGCATCCACAGCTCAGGGTGAGGGGCAAGACACAGAGATCCTACAGCCAGAGACGCAGCAGAACCCCAGGCTGCTGGTTGCCATGGGAACCGCCTCCAGGTCTGCCTGGCCGTGAGATACAGAACCCCACCAGATACCAGGGGACGGCCCCCTGCTGCTGCCATCCTGGCTGCGGGGGTCACTCAGGAGGCCCCGTGACCCCGCTTCTGGTGGCCACACTGTACAATCTCCTCCCCCTGAGTGTGTGCAGGGCCCGAGGTTTGGAAAGCAGAACATGGCAGAGGTACTTGTGCCTCACAAAGACTAACATCCACCCGGCGAGCAGACGGTCTCTCTCGCCCTTGCTGACTTCGACGAAGCAAGAGGCCAAGTGGCAAGGAACCGCGGGTGACCTGTGACCAGCACCAGCACAGAACTGAGGACAAAGGACTGAATCTGCCCAGTGGAGCCTCCAAGGAGATCCCAGCCCCTGCCAACACCTTGACTCCAGACCCTGAGACCCAGAAGCAGGGGCCCCGCGCCTAACCTGCGCGAGAAGATAAATGTGTGAGCGTCCAGCTGCTAAGCAGGTGTGATATGGTTTTGTAGAAACAGCCAGCAGGTCAGAGGACACAGGACTGTCCTCCGGGTCTTCCCCGCCCATCCCTGAGGGGACATCTTGTTCATGGATGTTTGTTCCATCAGCTTCACCAGGCTGCTGTGCCAGATGACACAATCCAGAGGGCTAATGCAGTGTACAGTCGCCCTCTTGCAGTCCTGGGGACAGATATCTAAGGGCAGGGCAGGGCCATGCTCCGGAAAGAACCCTTCCTGTCTCTCCCAGCTCCTGGTGGCTCCCAGAGCCGCCATCACTCATTGGCTTGTGGGAGCGCCACTCCCATCCCTGCCTCCACTTTCATGTGGCCTTCGTCCCTCTGGGTGTGTCTATGTCCAGATTTCCCTTCTTATAAGGACAGCAGTCACCAGATAGGACGAGCCCTCCTCCAGCGTGACCCCATTCTAACCTGACTAAATCGCAAAGACGCTCTTTCCAAACACAGTCATGTTCTCAAGTGCTAGTTGTCATGACTTCAATAAACCTACTGGGAGGACACGACTTAACCCAGAACAGACGCTGCCGTCACACCCAGAAAGCAGAGCACAGGGTGTCCCTGCCAACCCCAGTCCCCAGGAAGTTGCCCGCCATCTCCGATTCCCACACCTGTGCCTGGCTCATTCAACCAGCACGGGTCTGCTGGACACCCACGTGTGCTGCTCACTGATAGAGAAGCTGGGGGGACGGTCAAGAAGGTCCCATGCCTTGGATCCACGTGGAGACTTCGCTCATGTCAGAGAAAACCCGCCAGCAAATAAAGGAGCTGACTCCCCATTGCGGCAAAGGTGTGAGCGGTAAGCGCAGCAGGAGTTGAAACCGTTCCGCACACAGCCGACATCGTGGATCCTGTGCTCGGTGCCGTTCTTCACACTTCATCTGAATCTGTTCTCTTCATCCTCCCAGCCACCCTGGAAAGTAGCTGCTTACCAACCCTGCTCTAAAGATGGGGAAACTGAGGCACAGAGAGGTGGCGCACAGCTTACAGCAGAGCCAGGATTGGAATCCACGCAGCCATACTCCAGGGCCCCGTACAAAGTCAACAAAGGCGGAGAGCAGGACTTTCGGATCTGGGGGTCTCCAGGAGTCAGGCTCAAAGGAAGAGCAGTTGGTGGACACCCAGTGGCAACAGGTGGAGGGGAACGTACGTAGAGGGTGTAAAAAGGGCAACATGGTCCCAGTCGTGGGAGGGTTGAGACTCCTCCTGGGAGGACAGCTGCTGAAATTCCAGCGGTCACCTCGAACTTGCAGAGAGTGGGCAGGACGCCAACACCTTAAGAAAGAGGGGTCCTGGAGATCGGGGTGACCCTGGGGCCGCTGTGTTGCACCCCGGTTCCCTTCTCGCTCCCTCATCTCCACCCCACGCCTGCCCTCCCCGTATAGGCTCAGGCTGCCCCGCTGCCTGGGGTGATTAATGGGTTTAATTTATCATGAACTTCCGCAGAGCTGAGCGAGGCCCGCGGCGTCTAGGGAGGGTGTATGAGCAATGGGGGGGGCAGAAGTCTCTGCAAACTTATTTATATTCATTTTGCACTGGGGACATTTCTAATTTGTTTGTTTTTCTCTGGTCTGGCTTTACGCACCCGGACTTGGGTGGCTGGGACAAGATCAAGGAAGGATGGAGGTTCATGGTCCAGGAGAGGAAAAGAGAGACCAAGACCATGGAGTCAGAGAAGAAGAGAGACAAGAAGAGGATGGGCAGCGGACCTGTGAGAGCGTCCGTGCCGTCCTGCAGGTGCCCGTGTCTCATCCTCCACGTGCCCTGAGCACACGGCTGGCACTGAGTGCTGGGGACACTGGGTCCTCGCCTGTGGAAGGTCCAGGCACACCAAGGGACATCCCAATGGTGTTGAGGCGAGGGCGGCAGACTAGCAGGAGAGGCACGTGGGCAGAGGGCTACACATCCTTACCCTTGGTGGGGTTTCAAGTGCAGGGCCCCAGAGCCATCCTGAAATCCAGGCAGCATCTCCCTTTCCTCGGCCAGTGTGGACAGGATCAGGGCCACACCCAGGTCCAAGGGAGGAGGATAAACCAAAGTACTGGGATCCCTTTGCTTCCAGACACATCCAGACAGTGCGAGACTTCAGCCCCCAGATGCACCCAGAGCCCCCCCCAGACTAGTCCAGGGAGAACACACCAGGCACCCCCACAGGCAGCTCCCCAAAAGCTGTTGGCTTCCAGAGCATGATGGAATAGGTCTCTCTCCCCTCTCTCCCTTTCTGGACAACCTGAGATGGTCTTTGTCACGCAAGTCAAGGCTGGAAGGGAACAGACATTCCAGGTGACATGACACAGGAGCTGGGGCAGGTGGGGCGGCACTGAGCTCAGCCCCCGTGTGGCCAGGTGTGACTCCCCTTGATTCCAGACCACTTGAAGGACAAGAGGGCCCTGCGTGGGGCTCCCTGCCCCCACTCCCCTCACCCGGGAATCTGGAGCTGGGACCGTTGCTCCCAGACCTGCTGGATGGATGAAGACCACTCAGACTGTCCCTTACCCTGTGAAAACACGTGGCTGGACTCTGAACCAAGAGGACATTCCCTGCACTCTGGGAGCTGAGACACCTGTAGAATCCTTATGCCCCAAGATCCAGACGTTAATTCCGTGGCTCTGCCGGCCGGTTCCGAGTTACCCAACACCCCTCGGGGTAAATGTGGAGAAGGGGAAGTCATGGGTTTTAACTAGAGGACATGGGGCAGGGTGACAGGAGCCCTATTTCCTTTGTTATTGGGTTATCACTCCTACCACACAACCCGCCCAGTTGAAGTGCACCGCTCACATTTTTTTTAACAGAGTCACATTGTTGTGTAACTTATCACCTCAATGAGTTTTAGAACATTCTCATCACCCCTAAAAGAAACCCCGCATCCTTTAGCTATTACCTCTGAAGTCCATCACCCCAACCCCCAGCAACCGCTAACCTACAGCCGGTCTCTGTGGACCCCCTCATCTGGACCTGTCATGGAAATGGCCTCTTTCCTCCTTGCTGGGGTCGGCGTGGGCTCCCCCACCTCCAGCGCCACCCTCCACTCTGGGCCTCCTGGCCACCCAGGCAGCACCATCCTCTCTGAAGGAGGGCTGACCTGGGCTCCTCACCCACCGTGAACACCCCCAGGGCGTCTGGCCCGTAGCAGGTGCTCAGCTAACAGCAGCTGGTGCATCTGCTCGTCCATGTTTGCACATGGCGGACTCACAGTGGACCACGCGGGCCTCTCTCTTGATAGCAACAGACAAGGTGCCGGGTTCCAGGAAGACTGAAGGGACAGAGCGTGGGGAGGGTGCCGGATGGCCAATGGGAAGAGGCGTTTTTACAAGGGTTGGAGCGGCTGGTCCTCACAGTGAATCACTGGTCCCAGAGCAGGAAACTCCCAGCGACCTGAAGACACTGGGGACTTCCTGGGTGTGGGGAGACGGGGCCAGGCTTGCAAGCGGGCAGGAGCCCAGGGCAGAGGCCGGGGCTCCTGGCAGGCCCCGCCTCACAGTTGGCAGCCGTCGGGTCCTGGGGAGGCTGTGGGCGCTCCAGAGGGTTGGGCGTAATCGGGTTACACACTCTGAGGACGCGGCTGCCCCTGGCAGAGCCTCAAATTGAGTTTGAAATGAGTCATCCCGCGCCAAGCCACTTGTGCTGTGAGCAAGGTCTGCTTGGCAGGATTCCTCCTCCTCCACCTCCGCCCCTGGAGAGGCAGCCCCGGACCCCAGGAGGGGCGGTGACACGGCCTGGAACCAGCCCCAGAGATGATGGGGAAGCCAGCTCCCCGGCCATGGCGGGGAGGAGGGGCACGCTGAGCCCAGCCAAGAAGGAGGGAGGACATTTCTGTAAAATGCCCCAAATAGGCAAATCCATGGAGACAGACATGGATTGGTGGTCACCAGGGGCCAGGGAAGATGGGGACTGGAGTTTGACAGCTGGGAGTCACTGGGGTGTCGCAGGGTGATGGAAATGTTCTAAACTCGAAGGTGGTGCTGGTGGCACAACTCTGAAGAAACAAAACCATCATCTTGAACGGGTCAAATGGGTAAATTATACAACATATGAATTCTCTCAGCATAAAGCTGTTATAAAAAAAGAAAGAGAGGCCGGACGTGGTGGCGCACGCTTGTAATCCCAGTACTTGGGAGGCGGAGACCAGAGGATCCAGGTTCGCGGCCAGCCTCAGCTACTTAGTGAGGCCTCCGCAACTTCGTGAGACCAGGTTTCAAAATAAAGGATAAAAAAAAAAAATAGGGCCGGGGGTGTAGCTCGGAGGTAGAACGACCCTGGGTTCAATCCCTGGTACCACAAAAATAAAAAAAGAAAGAGAGGCAGGGGGCCAGGGGTTGGAATGACTTCTCACAAGCACAGCTCTGTCACGAAACGGAATGTCTCCTTGGATCCTCCCAGAAATACAAAAAGAAATACAAAGATGTATGAAGCACTTCACAAAGGAGACCACAGCACAGAGAGGTGAATCCTCTTGCCCAAGGGTGCACAGCAGTAAATGGTAGACCCAGGGCCCCACGCCAGGCCACGTGGTCTTGGAGCCTGTGCTCTAAGCCACCGTGCCCTGTTGCCCTTAAACGTGCTTGGGCCACCTGCGAAGCACCAGCCAAGAAAGGGAAAATATTTCTGGAGAGATGTGTGTTTTCAGGCACTTCTAAAGAGAAAAATCAAAGCAATCGTAGGTTAGATCAGAACTCCTTCTGTGAGTGTGTTGGGGAGGGGGTCCATCTTTCCCGGAATTAGCTCGCTCACAGTCTTAATCGGGCCCAGTATCTGCGCCCTGGCCTCCCTTCTCTGTTTATTTCTCAGGGTCCCCGAGGCAGGGAGCAGTCTGGAGCCGACAGAAGTGGGTCTGATAAAGATCCAGCTTGTAGGGCAGGGCACTGCCGCCTCCGCCCGATGTCTACAGGAAGGCTGTAACTCAATAGAGGATCCTGCTAATACAGTTGCTGCCCGCTCCGGCCCCCAGGGCTCCCCGCCTGAGCACTGTTGAGATAACAAGGCCGGAGCTCTGGCCTGATTGCTTCCCTCCCCTCCCGCGGCCCTGCAGACAGGCTTTGCTGGGACTCTGCTGCCACCTACAGTAGCAGCCACAAAAGGCAGGTCCCCGTCACACCAGGGAGCAGGCAGCTCCCAGCAGAACTGGGGCAGGAAGCCTGAGGTCTGATAGCCAGGTCCTCCCTCCCAACTTCAGGCGGACTGAGGAAGCAAGTTCAAGAGCTTCGTCCCTGTCCTCTCGTCCCTGTCTGCCCCCATCCCCTGGGACGCAACAGCGTGGACGGCCCCTTCCCTCTTAGCTTCCCATCCCACCGGGCTGGAAGGCATCCATGTTGATTCCTCTCCTCCCGAGCTCCTTGGGGACACTGTGACGCCCCACCGTGCCATAGCTACTGCCCTCTGCACCACCTCACTCATCCTACACCAAGCAGACCCCATTTGCTGACCCCGCGGGTCACTCCAAGTTGTAGCTCTTCAACTGTCTCTCCCAAAGCAACAACGACGATTGCTATGGTTTGAACATCCCCTCCAGAGTCACTTTGACAGTTACTGGCCAGTGGGATGGCAGGAAGTGACCTCTGAGAGGCCGTTAGGTGGTGGGGACGCCTCGTGGTGCAGGTCAGTGCTAGGAGAGCGGAAGGGTTGGCGGAATCGAGCTTCCTCCCTCATTCTCGGACTCCTTCCCTCTCACAAGTGCGCTCTCTTGCCCTGGGACACCTTCCGCCACTTTATGGTGCAGCAAGAAGCCTGCACCAGGTGCAGCCCCCTGATCTGAGATTCGAGAAGGAACCTCTGTTCTTTACAAATGACCCGGTCAGTGGAAGGCAGACTTAGATGATAATAACCGGGCTCGTGTTCCCTGAGAGCTGGGTGGGTACCAGGAACTGGGGGAGCCTCCACTGAGTGGAGCGGGGGGCTTGGAATGCCTTCAGGTGGCAGGTGAGAACCCAGGGCTCTGATGGGCTAAGGAATTTGGCCAAAGCCAGCCAGGGTGTGCTCCAGCTGAGAAGCTCAGATGCCTGCTTCGCTGGGAATTGCATGATCATGTTTTCTTTTAAAAGGCTCACGGAATGTTGAAAGTCATTATAAAACTAAGCTAAAACTTAGTTGGCTGGTCATTAAGAGGAACCACCAGGGTGTCAGTCCTCAGGTGACACTTCCTTGTCCTTGCAGACTTCTTTTCTGGGCCGGGGACAATGCAGGAGCAACACCTATGGTGTGGAAGACAGCTCCACACTCTGGGCAGGGCCAGCTTTAGAGAGACCAGCAAGAGGAGAAGTTGCCATCCAAGAGCTCCTGGGATCAGAGGTGACGCCATCGAAAGCGGCAGGGCCACAGGAGTAGACCTGGGGCTCCAGGGAAGAGTCTGTGCTCTGGCAGTTGCTGGCCGGGGACGCTGTGTCTGGACAGAGCCCTGGAGTAGGGGTGGGGGTTGAGAACTCTAAGTCACGGTGTAGCCCATGGCAGAGTGGAAGATGCTTCTCCCACCAAAGGCAGATCTGGGCCATCCAGGGAGTGGGAAGAGAGAGGGATGGAGGGAGGGGGGGCGTCACAGGCAGAGACAGCTGTCAACACCCGCTGAATGAAGGAATCAAGTGATGGTGGCCAACTGGAGGTGTGGACTCTGGGCAGAGACCCCGGGTTTCAACCGTACGACTCTGTAATGGTGTGGCCTTGGCCCAGTGACACGGCCTCTCCAAGCCCGGAGCTGGGCTCAGGGACTGCAAACACGAAATCCAGCCTGGTTCTATGCTCAGAGCATTTACACACCGGAACAGAAGGCAAAATATGAGCCGGCCGGAAGGGCGGAAGGAAAACAAGAGCCAGCCTGGCCTTCTAGAATCAGCGCCACCAGGGGACCATGAGAAGCCAGACCCGCAGACCGCAGAGCACCACTGGAGACCAGTGAGCCGGGATCCCTGGAGGGCGGGGCTCGGGACTCTGCATCTCACAAGCTGCCCGGAAGCCACCAGTACCCCCAGCCGTGAGGACACCCCTCCCCCTCCAAGAAAGAGGGACCTGAAGACCCGCAGGGGCCTGAGTCCATTGGAGAAGAAATTCCGGCAAAGCCCAAGGTCACATGAGTGTCAACAGGTGGGGAGCAGGTGACAGGCAGTCAGGAGTGCAGGCAGGAAGGCCAGAGACGGAGCATGGGCACGGGGCAGTACCCAGCATGTGCCAGGACGACCCAGCAGACTGTCTGCCGGGAAGCCGGAGCGCATTGGGCAGAACATGAAAGGACCCCCTTTCCAGGGCATTCCCTGTCCCTGCCACTCCACAGCCCCAGCACAGCCGCAGCTCCTACATGATCTCCCTGGTGCCACATCTACCCCCACCTCTGCGCCCCTCACTGTGGCCGCTGTGATCTTCCAGAAACCAAGTTAAACAGACGATCACCGAGTTAAACACCGTCATCACCACCCATGAACCGTCCCTGACGTTCACTCTCAGAACAGAATTCAACCGAGGCAAGCCAGGCGTGGCGGCACACGCTTGTAATCCCAGTACTTGGGAGGCTGCGACAAGAGGATCAAAGGTTCGAAGTCAGCCTCAGCAACTTAGGAGACCCTGTCTCCAAATAAAAAAATGAAGAGGGCTGGGGGTATAGCTTGGAGGTATAATGCCCCTGGCTTCCATCTCCAGCACCACAGAAAAATGAAGAAGAAGAATTTAACCAAGGAGAGCACCTCAGCTCCTCCAGGGCCAGCCCTCTGCCTCCTCTTCCTCTTGCTCACTTGCTCCTGCTACTCTGGACTCCCCTCTGCCAGCTGCTCCCACCCCAAGGCTTTACATACTGTCCCTCTGCCTGGAATGCTGTGTGACAGGCTCCTCCTCACATCCCTCCTCCCAGGGGCGTTGCTCAATAACCACACTCCCTAAAGCCCCCTTCCCCCGGGCCTTCTATTGCATCCCTGTCATAGCCTGTTTTCTGTTGCTACAACAAAATACCCAAGACCGGGTAACTTATAAAGAATAGAAGTCTGTTTGACTCACAGCTCTGGAGAAGTCCAGGAGCGCAGCATCTGCTCAGCTCCCAGGGAGGCCTTCCTGCTGTATCTAACACCGTGGAGGGCTTCCCACTTCCCAGGTGAGAGGCTCCAGCCTCTCTTCCTCTTCCTATGAAGTCACTAATGCCTCCATGAGGCCCCGCCCTCCTGACCTCATCCAATATGCTAATTACCTCCCAGAGGCCCCACCTCCAAACACCATTAACACATGAATTTGAGGATTAATCTTTTTTTTAGTACTGGGGATTGAACCCAGGGACATTCTACCTCCAAGCCCTATTTTTTATTCTTTATTTTGAAACAGGGTCTCACTAAGTTGCGCAGGGCCTCACTAAGCAGCTGAGGCTGGCCGCGAACCTGCGATCCTCTGGTCTCAGCCTCCCAAGGACTGGGATTACAAGCGTGCGCCACCACACCCAGCTTGAATTTGAGGATTAAGATTTCAATACATGAACTTTTGGGGGACATATTCAAATCATAGCAGTCTACCTGTTTTTCTTGGGGACAGTTATCAAACTCTGTTAATTCTTTCTTGCCTAAATGTGCTTATTTATTGCCTCTATCTGCATTATTTCTTTTGACATTGGGGATTGAACCCAGGTGGACTCTACCTCCAAGCTATACCCCCAGCAATTTTTATTTTTTATTTCAAAACAGGGTCTCACCAGTTTGCTGAGGCTAGCCTCAAACATGTGATCCTCCTGTCTCAGCCTCCCAAGTACTGGGATTACAGGCGTGCACCACCATGCCCAGCATCTGTCCTCATGTGGCGTGAAAACTCCAGGAGGGGAGCAAGAGAGCTGTCTTAGATTCCACGGAACAGGTAGCACATGGTCAAGGCTCAACAAGCACTTCAGAACCCATGAAAGATGAGTCGAGTGTGGGAGGCCCCGAATGCCGAGCTAAAGGGCAGGGCGATTTGCTGAGAACTCCACAGAGAGAGAAGTGCCTCTCTTATCTGAGGAAAAAAAAAACCCAAAGGATTTAAAGATAATAACAGCAAAATAAATTTCAAGAGCGGATCTAAATTCACCAGCCCCAATGAAGGCTGAAAATTACCATCCCAGCTAGTGGAAATGTCAATTCAAACTTCATTTATAAAATGATTTCAGGCTCTGATTGCAAAATTATTATTTCATATGAGAAAGAGCATTGTCTGGATTTAAAAAAATGACGGCAAAAGTTAAAAATTCAATTGACTCTACATCCCCCTCCCCCAAAATAAAAAAAAATTAGCACTAAAAGTTTCTCCAAATAATTGCTGATATAAATATCACTTAGTGCAGATGTTGTGTATAAAATGTAATTATCACTCATGGAAAATCAATGGTGGCGAATGATAAAATCCATGATCTGGGTCTTTCTACTGAGCAGAAATGTATTAGTGCACTGGCTGTGGTTTATGCATCTTTTAATTGAAAATGATCTCTAACTTGAAACGATGCTCAATGCAGGGATGGAGCGGGCGCCTGCAAATAAAGAGGTAATAGCCACCAAACTCTCTGACAACGCCGGAGTCCACACCGGAACCGTCCCCGCCCCAACGCATTCTGTGCTCCCTGCACACTCCTCCCGAGGGTCAGCTCCGCCCGGGCCCTGTGCTCCTGGCTGGGCTTAAGGGGGGTCCGGCTCCCCCGACACACGCGGAAGCAAACGTGCTCACTAACGTGGGCTAAAGACTGCCCGCGATGCTCTTGAACAGGGTGTGACCAGGAGGCCACTGTAGACGGGGGAGGCTCTTGAGGTGGGGACGTCTGAGATGAGAACAAACGGTGAACAGGACCAGGCCTGGGCAGATGGAGAGAGAACCGGCAAAACCATGAGAAAGCAGCTGTTAACCCGTACCCACGCGTCTGGGTCTACTACCGCTCAATTTGGTCGGTCCCCTCCGAAACTCGCGTTGGCATTTGATTGCCACGGGGGCCCTTTACAAGGTGCTGAGGGGTGTGGGGCTTTAAGAGAGAGGAGTGCCTTCCTCGCAGAACTGGGTTCATCCTCGAGAGAGGAGGTCATGGCCGGCCAGGCTGCCCCTCGCGTTCTCCCTCCTCCACATCTGCTCTCCACCATGTCTTGATGCAGCAGGAAGCGTCGCCAGATGTGGCGCCATGACATACTCTTGGGCTTCCCGGCCCCTGGAAGCAGGAGCTATGTTATCGTTTGGATTTAAAATGTCCCCCAGGCTTCATGCCCTGAAGGCCGCCATGTTGGGGGCCCCCGAGGGCATGGCCAGGTTCTGTGTGTGTGTGTGTGTGTGTGTGTGTGTGTGTGTGCGTGTGCGTGTGGGTGTGGGTGTCCCAGCCCTGCCCAGCTGTAGTCTGCTCTGGCTCTCTCTCTCTGCCCCCACCCCGCCATCATGACCTAAGGACCTATCACCCCTGCTCTTGTTTGGCAGCCTGTGTAAAATGGACCACACACACACACACACACACACACACACACACACACACACACACTATAGTCCATATATATATGGACTAAAATTTCTGGAACTTAAGCAAATAAATCTTCCTTCCTCTTATCTCAGTGTGTATGTCGGATGTTGGGGTCTCCGCTGTAATAATGCTGACTGAAATAAGCTAAGTGGACTGCTATTCTTCATAAATCCCTCAGTCTCAGGGATTCTGTTAAAGCAACAGAAAATAGACTAAAAGCGTAATTGAAAGGGGTGAAGAGCCGGGCGTGGTGGCACACGCTTGTAATCCCAGTACTTGAGAGGATGAGACTGGAGGATCTGGGTTCACAGCCAGCCTCAGCTACTTAGTGAGGCCTCCACAACTTAGTGAGACCCTGTTTCAAAATAAAGAATAAAAAATAGGGCTTGGGGGTGGAGCTCGGAGGTAGACTGCCGCTGGGTTCAATCCCCAGTACCGCATAAAAAGAGGGGGTGAAGAGGGGTCATTCTAGGACCATGTGGGCTATTGGGGCTTTCGATCACCTTGACTCACCACCTTCACCGTGGAGAGTCCCTCAGTTGATCCACCCCAGGTGCCCATCCTGGGAGAGCTACTGGGTATCTGACTCCAAGTGGACCAGCAGCTGGTCAGCTTTTACAATGCCGGTTTCCCACCCCTTTTACTCTTCAGTTACCCCATAATACCAATCCAAACACATCCACCAACTACCAAGAGGATGTGGCTCTTCCCACATCAGCCCACAGGCGCCAGGAACACACCGCCGCCCAGAGGTCCTGGGGTTGAGGGAGGTGCACAGCCAAGTCAAGACCTTCTCCCCACTGCCTCCCTCGCCCCATGGACACAGTCCTCGCCTTCCACTCTCCCATCCCCAAGCAGGGACTCGGTCTCAGACCTTAGGCACGTAGCCAAGATCCACTCACACTCCCCGAATGACTCATCATTTAGGAGAAAGCCAGATACGGCTAGCTCTTGTTTAGTGTCCCTGCTCTGTCCCCAACACAGCAGGTCGGCCTGGCTGCCCTCCTTTGACACCACACCTGGCATCTGGCTCCAGGTCACATGTCTGCGGAATCTAGAGGCTAGACCAGAATCCAAATGTCTAGACTTGAGAAATAAGGTATTTGGATGAGAACAGGGATCGCCAACCAGACAGCATAGAATTGTCTAGAAAGGATGAACATTAAGAGTTCAGACTCGGCTCCCAGTGGAGCTCTGACAAGGATTTGTCCCCAGCCTCAGGACACTGAAGCACATAGCCAAGGAGAAAGGGACACACTGTCACCGAACTGGGCCCCATCTCTGGCTCCATTACAAAGTCAACAACCTGCAAGTCTTCCCCAACCCCCGGGAGGCTGTTTATCTCTGCCCTTCTGAAATCCCTTCATTTTCTTTTTTTGTTTTGTTTTGTTTTGTGTTTCTCCTCTCCCCTTCCATGTCTGCTGTGGAGCAGCTACAAATGAAGTAGGGTGAATTATTTCATATTTTAGCTACCTTTGCAGAAACACCTTCCTTCAAACTCTGGTCCAAAAAAAAAGGAGAGATTTAATAGGTCTCCAGCGCGGTTACCTTGCGCGTACCTTGCGCGTTCGAGATCTCCGATGGAGGCGATGAAGGAGTTTCTGAACATTAAACTTTAATGAGCAGAGCAGGGAAACATACTGCTGTGTCAACACCCGGCTCGGCCTCACCGGGGAGAAACCCAGGCTCCCATCAAGCCTGCAGATCGAGCTGTCATTCACTCTCGGCCCGAGTACATTTGCCTGGCCTGGTGTTTACAGAAAGTATTCTGTTCCACCAATCAGCACTGGGGAGAACCAATGGGGTGGGGACTCTGCAAAGTTTTTCCAGGGTGACAGAGACAGGATGTTTTCATGCGTGCTTCAGGGTAGGAGTTTATTCGTTTTACGGGTTGGGAAGCCCTAATCCCAAAATCCAGAACTTTTTAGGCACTAGCATGAGAAGAAAATTCCACTCCTGACCTCATGTGGCAGGTCACAGTAAAACCCAACCCCAATAAAAATATTGTATAAAATTACCTTTGGGCTGCCGCGCGTGGTGGCACACGTTTGTAATCCCAATACTTGGGAGGCTGAGACCAGAGGATCCGGGTTCACGGCCAGCCTCAGCTACTTAGTGAGGCCCTCCACAACTTAGTGAGACCCTGTTTCAAAAGAAAGAATAAAAAAATAGGGCTGGGGGTGTAGCCCGGAGGTAGAATGCCCCTGGGTTCAATCCCCAGTACCACAAAAAAAAATTACCTTTAGGCTATGCATAGAAGGTTTACATAAAATGTAAATGAATTCTGTGTTTAGACTTGAGTCCCATCCCCAAGCGAGCTCATTATGCATATGCAAATATTCCAAAATCTGGAAAAAAAATTCCTAATTCAAAACATGGCTGGTCCCAAGCATTTTGGATAAGGGGGTTTGGCCTGAACTTCTAACTCAACACCTTTCCACAGGAAGAGGAAACACCAGCGAGGGGGGGGGGCTTGTTTTGAGGAAGAAGACCAGGATAACAGAGAGAGCCAGGTCTGGGGGATCTGAGGTTCAAGAGTCCTCTAAGCTAGGCATCGGCACACTTTTTCTGTACGGGGGTATGTAGTCGCTGTCACACCTCCTGAACTCTGATAGAGCAGTGTGAAAGCAGCCATGACAATATGTAAACAAATGAGCATGACTGTGTCCCAATAAAACTTTATTGACAAAAACAGACAGTGGCTCACACCGGCCCCATGGGCTGCAGTTTGCCAAACCCTAGTCTATCCTCCAGGGTCAAAGAAAGCCAATAGGATCCCACAGGGAAGACTTGGGAAATCAAGGTCAAATTTCCCCTCCTGTAAAGGTCATGGCCTCAGGTCAGAAAAAGCAGCTGTATTTTGATGGTTGAGGGTTTAATGGAAGAAGGTAAATGTTATTTCATTCAAATGAGTCGCCCGTTAGATCAAGAAAGCATAGGTGTGTCCTTCCAGCCACGGGACCTTGGCAGGGGCTATACTGCCTCAGCTTAAAATGATTTTGGTCCCATTTTTTCTCAATGAAATCCTCTTCATCCTCAGGCCTCAGCTCAAAGATCACATCCTTCCAGAAAAGCCTGCCTGGTGCTTCCCACCCCTGACGAGCACCCCTAACATCTTTTACTTTGCTTTTATTGCGTTCATCTCGATTTGCAATCATCTTCTCGTATCAGACTCTCTTCCCTCCTTAGACCGTGAAGTGCATGAGGTCACACCTCGCTGAGCACCCCGGCAGCACAGAATCTGCAAATTAACCTGCAGCCTCAGAAGTCAGGTGGCTCTTAGGAGGTGGTACTGGGGAGGTGGTGTGCTGGCATGCAGGAAGTGCCCAGAGAAAGTTCATTAAATAAATGGGCAAGAAAAGTGCCTGTTACAACTGGAAAACATGACGACCTATGACCAAATACTCATGACAAACCCCCATGTCTCTCTGCAGATTCGTCAGGGTCCTTGCACGTGAGTGTGCATTGGCATTCCACGGAGTCCTGCCGCAGCAGATTCCCAGGTCCCAGCCCCAGAGTCAGGAGGTCTCGGGTAGAGCCTGAGTATTTGCATTTCCAACAAGCTCCCAGGCATTGCCGTGCTGCTGGTGTGGGGACCACACATGGTCATACTCAACCCTGGCTACACATCAGAACCACCAGGGGAGCTCTGCAATGTCCAGGGGTGCTGATGTGACTGGTCTGTGGTGGGGCCTGGACACTGGCATTTTTTAAGCCTGCCTGGGGTCAGGACATTGGCTCTCATGGCAGCTGGGCCTGAGAACAGCTGAGTTAAAAGATGTGCATGAGCTGGGCGTGGTGGCGCACACTTGTAATCCCGGTACTTGGGAGGCTGAGACCGGAGGATCCGGGTTCAAGTCCAGCCTCAGCTACTTAGTGAGGTCCTCCACAACTTAGTGAGATCCTGTTTCAAAATAGAGAATAAAAAAATAGGGCTGGGGGTGGAGCTCAGAGGTAGAATGCCCGTGGGTTCAATCCCCAGTACCGCAAAAAAAAATAATAATAATAATTAAAAAAAGATGTTCATGGTGCGAGGGCCGTCCTTGGGGCCCGGGCTCCAGGGCTGGCCCTTGCTGGTCCCCAGTGGAAGTCTGAGAACATTCTGGAGTATTCTGGAGCATCCATCCCAAGGTGCGGTGTGCTCACAGCTGCCGGGAGGTGGGGGGCACATCGGAAAGGTGTGCACGGGGCATGCGGCTCAGTGGATTCATCTGCACGATGGATGCTGCAGCCGTTCATCTGCTCCATCGCTGGACGACTCTCACTGTATAAATACACGGCAGCACATTTCCCCACCCTCCCGTGGGTGGACATGGCAGGCTATTAGAATAGTGCTGCTATCAGCATTCCGGCGCACACCATGTGGCGAACGTGCGTACGCATTTCTCACGGGCAAAAGGAGTCAGATAGACAGGAATGCACATTACCAGTGATTCCACGGACAGGACGTTCCGAATGGACAAAATTAACCTGCGGCCTTAGAGGTCACGTGGTACCTGGGAGGTGGGTGATGGGGAGTTGGTGCGCTGGGGTGCTGGCAACGTGGGCAGCCCTCAGTACCCACAGGTTCCGTAGCCTCGATTCTGCAACCAAGGATCCAACAAGCCATGGGTTGAAATATTTTTTTTAATTGTACAGACTTCTTTCTTTTCTTCTCTTTTCTTTTTTATAGTATTGGGGATTAAACCTAGGGGCATTCTACCTCAAAACTAAGTCCCTAGCCCTTTTATTTATTTACTTTTATTATTTATTTATTTATTTATTTATTTATTTTTATACTGGGGATTGAATCCAGGAGGATTCTACCTCCAAGCTACACGCCCAGCCCTTTTTATTTTTTATATTAAAACAGGGTCTCACTAAGTTGCCAAAGGTCTCGCTAAATTGCTGAGGCTGGTCTCAAACGTATGATCCTCCTGTCTCAGCCTCCCAGGTACTGGAATTACAGGTGTGTGCCATCACACCTGGCTAACTTTTTTCTTCTTAATTATTTCCTGAACAATACAATATAATGACTATTGACATAGCATTTACATGGCACTAGATGTTATAAGTAAACCAGAGTTTGTGTAAAATATACAGGTGGGGTGTGTAGATTGTATGCAGGTGCCACGCCATCTTATAAAAGGAACTTGAGCATCTATGGGCCTTGGTATCCACAGGGGTGTCAGAACTAACCCTCATAGATACTGGGAGAGGATTGTTCCATTTCGGGATTTGGGTGTTGGTGTCTCAGGTGAGTCCAATCGCTGGTGATCCATCTATCCGTACTGTTGGGATTGGCTGTCTTTATGAATGTTTACGATGCTTCAATTTAAAAGAAAAAAAAAAGTTTACCAAAAGCAAAAATTTCCCATTGCAGAGGCGGATGCATCTCCGCCCGCGGCCTGCAGGGGGCGCAGCTGCCTCATGAACTCTGGTCTCCACGCGGCTGCTCTGGTTCCTGGAATCCACCTGCCTGGCCTCCCTGAAGTTGAGGCAGCTGCAGAGAGAGCAGCGCCCTGAGCTCACAGGAGCCCCCGGGCGTCAGCGCAGGGCCTGGCCGCGCTCACCACCCCAGCTCTGGGCTGCACACCTCGGCGGGCTGCAGCGTCCATTCCCCAGAGCTCTCAGCATCCCAGAGCAATTCTTCCAGAAAGAGAGCTGCCCACAGCAGTGCCGGTTCCCGGGCCCCCTTCCTCCTCTCGGCCTCCCCCAGACCCAGCACGCAGGGAGGGGGCACTGTAGCTAAGAGTCAGCGCAACCTGGTTCACGTCCCGACTCCAGCATCGGCTGCAGGGTGCCCCCAAGCGGAGCTCCTCACCTCCGCTTCCTGTTCTTCGGGGGCACGTGGCACGGCCCACCTCGTGGGGTCATGGTGGGCACTTCCGGAGGAAAGCGTGCCTGTCACAGCACTGTCTGCCTCAGGGTGCCCTCAGGAGCTGTCGCTCTTCCCACCTGCTCCAGGCAAGCCCAGCACGGGTGCCCCGCCCCTCCAGGCAGCACTGTGCGACCAGAGGTGGGACAGAAGCCCCCTGGAGCTCTGCCATGCAAGAAGCAGAGGACAGCTCAGGCCGGTGTCTATGGCACACTGGCCTCTGACCCACGAGGCGGTGGCCAGGGTCAGCCTGCGGGCGGCAGTGAGGCAGACAGCCGGAGGCTGCAGGAGGCCCGGCCTGGGTCTGACCTGCTTCCAGATACTCCGGGCTGAGCCCTAGGATTCAGCACTGAAGGTGCCAAGAAGGCTGGCAGGTACCTGGCACACCCAGGGCTGGCTGAGGGAGAAAGATATTTCCGGAGCTCAGACTGAGTTCCAAGTCCCAGCCCTGGCACCTCGTTAACTGCGTGACCCTGAGAACGTGACCTGACCTCTTAGAGAGCCATCTATCTGTTGCCCAGGGGACGACCCATGTCAGGACTGTTGTGAGCGGAAGGAAGGCTGTGTGTCAAGTGCCCACTGGGAACAGCGCCTGGGGTGCGGGCTGCCCTTCCTTCCTCGGGTAGCTCTGGGCTTCTGAAACAATAACCACAGAAATACCAATAATACCAGCTGGCACGGAGGATTCACTCCCTGCCGTGGCGGCCATATGAGTAGGCAACACTGTCCCCACTTTCCAGACAAGGACTCTGAGTTCCAAGATGAGGACAGACAAGGACTTCATCTTGCCCGAGGTCATCAAAGGTTGAAGGTAGAATTTGAACACAAGTCTGTCTAGTTTCAGAACTGTTCACGTAACCCACTGCCTGTCTGTATATGAACATAAGCCACCATCCCAGAGCCCTGCCCCGGAGCCAGCCCTGGGCATGGAGGATGCCCATGCCCAATCCTCTGCCCTCTGTCCTCCTCCCAAGGAAGCAAGCAGCTCCCATGCACCCTGCGGCTCTGGCTCTTCACCTGTGAGTGAGGATGTGGGCACAGTCAGGGAGGTGAGGTCAGGGAGAAGGGTGAGGAGCCATCTGCACCTGAGAGCCCTCATGATGCAGAAGCACACTTCTCCCTGTCCTGCCCACAGCCTCAGTGTCAGTCAGAGCTGGACACCAGGCCTGGCTCTGCCGCTCACTACCAGCACCCCTGTGGGCAGGTAGGCCACACCCCCGGGTCTCAGAAGCCTCATTTATGATGAACATGGTGGCACACGCTTGTAATCCCAGTACTTGGGAGGCTGAGTCAAGAGGAGTGCAGGTTCGCAGCCAGCCTCAGCTACTTAGTGAGGCCTCCGCCAGTTAGTGAGACCGTGTTTCAAAATAAAAAATAAAAAATAGAGCTGGGGGTGTAGCTCGGAGGTAGAATGCCCCTGGGTTCAATCCCCAGTGCCACAAAAAAAGAAGGCTCATTTATGAGGATGTGAATAATGCTAGGAGGGGAATCCAGCAGGCAATGCCCTGCAAGGACGACATGAGGTGTGTCTGCAGTGTTTGTACCAACACAACAGACAAGTCAGTGCTCAGGTGTCAGCTATTGTCCCCTCTTCCTCCCCATTATCATCACCATCATCACCATCACCATAATCCTTCCTTATCATTGTCATGATCTCTATGACATCATCATCCTTTTTTATCATCACCACCATCATCATCACCCCAACCACCATCATTATCATCACCATCATCACCACCATCATCACTATCATCATTATCACTATCATTACCATCATCTTTACCCTGGAACCACCACCACCATTATCATCACCACCATCATCACCATCATCCTTCATCATCATCACCATCATCTTCACCCTCCAACCACCACCATCATCATAACCATGATTATCACTGTCACCACCATCACAATCATCATAATCACTATCATCATCACCACCATCACCATCATCTTCACCCTCAAACCACCTCCACCATCACCATCATCACCACCATCACCACCACCGTCATCATCACCACCATCACCATCACCACTATTACCATCATCGTCACCCTCAAACCACCTCCACCATCACATCATCACCACCACCATCATCACATCACCATCATCATCACCACCATCATCATCCTTCATCATCATCACCATCATCATCACATCATCACCATCACAATCATCGTCACCACCATCATTATCATCATCATCTTCATCACCATCATCATCATCCTTCATCATCACCATCATTACCCTCCAACCACCACCACCATCATCACCACCACCACCATCATCATCATCCTTCATCATCACCATCATCTTTACCCTCCAGCCACCACCATCATCATCATAACCATGATTATCACTGTCACCACCATCACAATCATCATAATCACTATCATCATCACCACCATCACCATCATCTTCACCCTCGAACCACCTCCACCATCATCACCACCACCGTCATCATCACCACCATCACCATCATCACCACCACCATCATCATCACCACTATCAGAATCATCGTCACCCTCGAACCACCCCCACCATCACATCATCACCATCATCACCACCACCATCATCACATCACCATCATCATCACCACCATCATCCTTCATCATCATTACCATCATCATCATCCTTCATCATTATCACCATCATCATCACATCATCACCATCACAATCATCGTCACCACCATCATTATCATCAGCAGCAGCATCATCACCATCATCATCATCATCCTTCATCATCACCATCATTACCCTTCAACCACCACCACCATCATCACCACCACCACCATCATCATCATCCTTCATCATCATCACCATCATCATCATCCTTCATCATCATCACCATCATCATCACATCATCACCATCTTTACCCTCCAACCACCACCACCATCATCACCACCACCATCATCATCATCATCCTTCATCATCATCACCATCATCTTTACCCTCCAACCACCACCATCATCACCACCGCCATCATCATCTTTACCCTCCAACCACCACCACCATCATCACCACCACCATCATTACCATCACCATCATTGTCACCACCATCATTATCCTCACCAGCAGCATCATCATCATCATCATTCTCACCAACAGCATCATCACCATCATCCTCACCAGCATCACCAGCATCACCCCCACGGCCCTCATCATATACCACCATCATCACTGTTTCATTTCAAGATCGAGGCGTGACAAAACTCCACACCTGGAAGGTAACGTGTGCTCCAGCATCTTGGAAGACAGAACTGTTGGCCTGTCTTGCTCCTCAGGCTCCACCTGTCATGGGCTCAGGCATGCCAGAATATCCCAGAGATAGTAGCACAGGTCTTACTGCCCCCATGTCCCCACAACACGACCTCTGGACCTTCCAGGACAGAGGCCAAGACCAGGGCCTTCAGACTAGAAGAAAGAAAAGGACCCAGGTCTACCTTGCCTCAGGCTCCATGCAGTGATCCAGTGCTCCATGCAGTGATCCAGGGGAACCAGGGCTTTGTCTAGCTTCTGCTCCACAACCTTCTGTGGCTCTCCATGGCCCACAGGACCAGACCTAGGCCCTCCACAATCACATACCACATGCAGTCTGTCTCCCCAGACTACACTCCTCAAGACCCCTGCATGCCACCCCACCTAGCCAGTC